>PHWZ01000123.1:0-84906 GCA_004379285.1 Botryotinia calthae | reverse complement strand
TGTATATGACAGAAGTCTACAGAGCGGGAAGCTCGGAAGGAAGAGTTTTATGGTAGTGTGCACGTGCCACACGTGCTACACATGTGATTTCCAACAAATTTACATGGGTTTTTGTTTGGATGTGTATAACATGATTGTTTTCTCGCCAGGATTATAGATACAGATGTATATAAGTTTATATAACTTATGTATATTGTGTATATATATATATATATATGAATATACATAAATCCAGGTGTAAACATCTCTTCTTAATCAATTTACTTCTTTTCTGAGTGATGGTAACATAAAGAGAAGGTCCAAAGTCCCAGCCAATTAAACTCTCCCGCATTTCGCCATTCAAAAGACCTGTGGCTTGAATTTTTGGTGGCCGATTTGTATGGAAAATCAACTTTCCCATCATCGTGAATCTATCGCCCGAATTGGTGAGAAACCCACAGCATTCTAGTTGAGATAGGCAAGTGCTGCACTACTAGGTAAGTCATGAATCTATCGAGTAAGTAGATATACTTCTTCCCTCTGCTTCTGGTTGTACTTCTTTCTTCCTTTGCAGTGATCTTGATTCCGTTTGTTCTGTTGATCAACCAACCAATGCTTCATCATGTCTGCTGTACATTCAGATGCAAATCTCTTTCCACATGCCACTGGCTTGGCTGCCGAGATGGTAAAACAACATTCCAAAGAAGAGCCAGTTAAGCTCTATGCTGGATGGGTATACATTCTCCCATTCCTATTCCCATTTCCATTCCCACTCTCCCACTCACTCACTCCACCCACCAGTTCTGTCCCTTCACCCAACGCGTACTCCTCCTCCTCCTCGAAAAACGCATCCCCTTCCAGTACATCGAAGTAAACCCTTATCAAAAACCCTCATCCCTCCTCAAACTCAATCCCCGCGGTCTCATCCCTACCCTCTCCTACGAAGGCAAAGCCCTCTACGAAAGCACAATCATATGCGAGTTTCTCGAAGACGCATACCCATCTCACTACCCTCGATTACTCACTCGCGAACCATTCGAGAGAGCCCGATTGAAGATTTGGACCGATCACATAACATCACGTGTTGTGCCGGCTTTTAATCGCTTTCTTCAGTATCAATCGGTTTCATTGAAGGATCCTAGGTTTTTGACGATTCGTGATAAGTTCCTTACGACACTCTATGAGTTTACGCAGGAAATGCATCCTATTGGACCTTATTTCACAGGCAAAGAACCGTGTATAGTAGATTATGTTCTAGCGCCCTGGGCACTTCGTATTTGGGTTTTTGATTACTTCAAGGGCGGTTTGCATATTGAAGAATTAGGAGAATTGACAGGAAGATGGGAGAAGTGGTTGGAGGCTATTGAGAAAAGAAAGAGTATTCAAATGACTTTGAGTGCAACGGAATACTATTTGCCTATTTATGAGAGATACGCGGATAGTGTTACGCAGGTTGAGATTGAAAAATCGAGGGAAGAGGAAGATGGAGTGTTTTAGATGGGGAGAAAGATAATGATGATGATTTTGTAATGTGCAACTTCCAGTCGTCTAATTCTATATTGTCTATTTCTATATCTGTTTCTATGTCTATACCTATTTCTATGTACATATCTATTAAAAAAATAACTATCGAACATTAACTAATACCTCTCTTCTATTTTCGCCTATTTTTCCCGTCTATGCATACGCTCGCTCAGCGTATCAAGTACCATCCTCAATTAAATAATAATATTAACTTGAATAAACATTCTCGAATTCAACAAAACCTCAGTCCTCCCTCTCTCTGGCCATTTACCACGCTCTCAAATTAATTCTTTAATAACGATTCCCGCCTGATCCTTCACTTGGTCCTCCGTTCGAAGGTCCGTTCGATCCTCCACTCGATCTCCCACTGGGTCCATTCGAACCGCTAGGTCCATTATTACCCTGCCCATTTGACGAAGGGGGAGGTCCAGGAGGAGGACCCCCGCCATTATTTGATCCATTCGAGAGGAGGCCCAGGCGGAGGTCCATTCCCATTTCCATTCGAACCACTATTACCCGGTCCACTCGATGAAGGAGGAGGTCCAGGAGGTGGCCCACCGCTGTTATTTGGTATATTCGAAGGAGGTGGTCCCGGCGGTGGTTTATTCCCATTCCCATTCCCGTTATTCGATCCCGACGACGGACCATCAGGAGGCGGTCCCAAAGCCCACTCGTTTCCTCTTGTGAGTACTGTAGTTTTTGATATTGGGAGTGCGAATCTATATTCTGTTAGTTTTTTCTCTCCTCCTGACACTCCATCTTCTATCTTCTATCTATATCCCTCGTTTATAAATTCAGATATAGATATAGAAAAATAAAAATATATAACACATACCCATCCGCACGTCTCTCCTTCTCAAACGAAGCACTTGTGTTCTCCTCAAAAGATTTCCCATATACCACAAAAGGTTCTCGAGCTTCCAGCTTCTTGGATACGGATACAGATGCAACTGTCCCGGATGTTCCTATCGGAGCCGCGAGAACGGAACTAGCGAGTGCGACCAGCGCGTAGGTGTAGAGAGTTTGTGTGTGCATTTGGAATATTGATTAGGGGTATATGTATGTGGAAATCAGTGTGTGGTGAGAGATTAGATAAGTTTATATATATGTATGTATATGTGAAAGTTGTTGAGGAAATCAAATTGAACCTGTCAATTTTGACTATGTTATTATGAGAAAAGCCAAAAAAGAAAATATGAAAGGGATTAGATCACACAAAAAGTGTCAAGAAAATTGAAAAAAGACGGAGGAAAAAGATATAGATCTGCGGTGAACGGTATGATATATATATGCACATGAATGAACAAGAACTATAGCAATCACAGCGCATCCGTGCGTATGTAGATCTCTAACGTTCCCTACTCCCTGGCGTTTTGCTCGTTTTAATATTCTCGAGAACTTCTCGGAATTCGGCTGTAAAGCTACTAATCACGTTGTAACTTTTTGTCGTTGCAACTGCATTGAGTAGAAAACAAAGACCGTGTCCGGAATTAACCCATAAATCACTCCATGTGTCGACTTCAAATCACAATCAAACATCATCAGCAAAAACTTGGATCCATCACACTTTATTCCTCCTAATAAATTGATCAATTAAATATGATGTAATATCGCTATGAACCTCTCTCCTGTAGGCTCTGCTACGCCCTTCCCAATATATCCGTGGCCACGGATACGTGACCAAGTAAACGAATTCCTGTCAAAGTAAAATGAAAAGATATTAACATCTCGATGCTTAACTATGCATGCCTATCCACCTATTTTACAACGAAAAAAACAATGATAGCCAGGGTAAAGTGTACATTTGTTAGCCATCAACTTAAAATCCGAATGGATTTTGAGGAGCTGTGCTGCATTAGCGGTTGTAACTGATGAAGACATAGAAATGAACTTACTGGCTTGTGAAAGATTCGCGCGTCTGCCAGTGGGTTGTGGCGCGATATTGTTAGTGCCATTGAGTCCGAAACGAACTGGAAATTAGATTAGTTGTAGGTTCATATGAAAAATATGATAGAACAAACTTACCTGGTGGTGCTGGCCCAGTCGCTTGAGGGATTAATGGAGATGGATGTTGCTGTGGCGCAGGTGGAGCCGGTGGTGCAGGGAAATTCTGGCCACCGAAACTGGTTGTTCCATTCATCATGCCCGTTTGCTGAGGTTGCATAGCAGGAGGCAAGAATGAATTTACACCGGTAGGTTGAGGGAACTGTTGACCAGTAGGGAATGCACTCTGGAAGCCTGTAACTTGTGGTTGAAGTGGCTGTGGTTGAAATGGCTGTACTGGAGGATTTGAAAATGGTGTACCTGTTTGATTTGGTATGAATTGTTGAGGTGCACCTGTTTGCATGGGAAATTGTTGAAAGTTGTTAGGTGCTCCAGGATTGAATTGATTAAATCCAGTAGGTTGTTGCATCATGGCAGTTTGCTGTTGCATAAACTGTTGCTGTTGTTGTTGTTGCATTTGCTGTTGTTGCTGTTGCATTTGCTGTTGTTGCTGTTGCATGCGTTGTTGATTGAGGTCGTGCAGACTTTGTCCAGGAGGAGCAATTTGAGGTTGAAAAGCTCCATAGCCAGTAGCTTGAGCTTGGAGTGGAGGTGGGGCGTAAGCAGTCACAGCTTGAGGAGCTGATAAAGGTCGCGAAGGAGGAAGTGGTGGTATTAGAGTCGTGTTCGCGCCCATTTGAGGGGGTGCAGGACGTTGACGCGCTAAGTTTGCTGGGAACAAAGGTCCAGATGGAGAAGGTTGCTGTTGAGGGAGTCCAGTTTGTTGATTTCCAATTCCAGCAAATATGGAAGGAGTGACGGCAGGTGGACCTTGGGGTTGCGGTATTGCTTGAGCTGTGGGCTGAGCTTTTACTGGCTCGAGAGGAGTGGACAGCAGCGAAAGTTCTTGCATCGAGCCAGTGATAGCTGGCTGCTGTGGAGCGGGAGCTGGAGCTGGTGTGGACTCGACAGGCGCACTGCTCGTGGCTTCTTGTTTAGATGGCTTAACATCCCATGCATCATCATCAAACCCTCCTCGCTTGACGTCCTTTCCTGCCGGGGTTGGAGCGGTTGCAAGGGGCGTGGCAACACCTTGAGGCGATGGCTTATCGGTGCCATTTTGCGAAAAGGCGTTTGCATCCACCACATCGTTAGTTAGTGAAGCAGGAACAGGACGACCCTTTCGAGTATTATTTTTCAATGCACCACCGGGTCCAGAAAAGAGGCCAGCTTCACCCTCGTCCTCACCAAGGCTGACGTTTCGCTTCCCATCTTTCCGCATGTATTTTTTGTCTATGAACCTTATAATTTTGATGATATCTCCCTCGCGAATTCCAAGGTTCCGTAGTACAGTTGCATCAATATCAGGCAAAACACTCTCATCCATCGAATCTCTCTTGAATGCCTGTGCATATCTCTCACAAAGACCCACAGCAACGTCGCAAGATAGGAAGAATTGGAACCAATCATACTCTGGACGTTCAATGCTTGCACCGACACTTGCACCGTTGCTCGGCTGTCTTTCAGCTGCTCGTGACTTTTGCTGCTTTTTGATGTCTGATAATGGTTTATCTTCATCCAAAGATATACCCGTCATTCGTTCAACATATTCCAGATCTTCAACTGACATTTTGACAACTGGGACAGCAATTTTCACGCCATTCATTTTGTGAAGATTAATCTTACCGTCTTTCAGCGCTAGAAATTGTGCCTCGACACTGAAGGACTTCGAGCGGTCCGTCCATGTTCTTACTTTGGCAGGATCAGGTTCTACGATCTGTTAGCTACAATGCATTGCGCTGGATGGAACTGTTGCTTACTGGATTTCGAAGATTTCGAAGAGCTGCTTTCTCGACCATTCTCTCGTCTCTTCTGTTGCCCAGATTGGTTACCATTGTCATGAGCATATAGACTGCTACCCCGTTCGGGTAGTCGCATTCCAGGGCCTACCTCAACCTCGTCTCTCTTCGCTGTCTTCAGGGCTTCCCTTGCTAGTCGCGCTTCCTCGAGTCTATTTTGTTCAACAGTTGATCGCCCGGCGTTTATTCCAGCCGAACTTTGTGATTGCACTGTACCAACAAGTTCGATGTAACTACTTGGAACAACACCTTCTCTCGCATTCTTGACGCGCCGTACCATCCACCATTCCTCACTTTTTATATCGTCAATTATAACAACTTCATCCCCAACATTCACATCCACTTCATCCTCTCCTTGTGCCACAAAATCGTAGAGAACTTGTCCTCTCTTCTGGCCAGATCCAGATCCTGCTGCAATAACTTCTCTCAATCCTTCTGCGCGAGCAGCGCCTGCAAGTTCTCCCAATGCACTCACAATCTCCGTCGCGGTATCTTTAGCCCCGGCGTGGAAATCAATACTTTTGGTAGGACGTACTAGTTCCATGAAAACATGCTTGCCTTCCAATGAATAATGTGTCATTTTCTCAGCTGTCCAAGTTTGTTCTGGTCCATCTCGGGCTTGCTCCGGGGCGATCAAAATTGTACCTGTAGCGATGTTGATACCCAGAGTTGTAGGCATTTTCTTCTTTTTACCCATTACATGAACCATCTCGCTGATGTTATACATGTGAAATCCACCTGGTACATGACTCGCTCTAGGCTCATCTGCGACATCTGCTACGCCCATGGTAGCGAAAGATACTCTATTATGAGGAGGGGATGCGGCAACACCAGTGGGAGATGCAGGAAGCCTCGGGGAGTAATGCCGGGTAGGCTCTCGTTCCCGCTCTCGACTAGGATGCGGTACAGATACTTGCGATAATGGTCTCGCAGGCAATGTAGGTGTGGGTGGTTCTTCATCGGATGCTTCGGGGGTGAATTCTGGTGGGGCTCGAGCTGCTGGAGCGGACGATTTCCTCTGTTGCTGCTGATGTAATATACCTGCAATTGCAGCAGCCGGGGTCGCAACTACTGGAGATTCAGGGGACTGAGGCGGTAGAGGCGACTCGGGCGCCTCAGGTGCTTCTTCTTCTACTGTAACCGGTGGTGGTCTTGGTCGGCTTGGAAGACTTGGAGCAGGTGCTTCTTTGGTCTCTTCTAAGTTCTCAGATAATTCAATATAATTTGCAGGTACGAAGCCGTACTCTCCCTCGAAACCCACCAAGATCCAGTCCGGATCTGATGTGTCGAAAACCTCGAGTTGTGCATCTTCCGTGAATGATAGCTCCTCGTCTGTCTGTCTCGTGTAGTCGTAGAGAGCTCTAGCTTTGCTAGATGGTGCTGCCTATAGAGATAGAAGTTAACATATGCTGCACCATTGCCAACAAACCAAGTATGTTTATATTGTCATATGAACGGGTATGCTAATCCCCTATTGCCATTGTCATAAATCGCAGATCTAAATTTAAATATTCATACCTCCTGGATGTAGTTGTTTGGTATCAATCCCACGGGTTCATCTTCATCTTCTGCAGAGGCCTTCTTCTTTGCTTTCCACCAGTCGTCTTCTGTGCTCTTCTCTAGCACATAGAGAATATCACCTTCCTTGATAGTGAGTTCTCCCTCGCCTGCCGGAACATAATCATATATTGCGGTATAAACACCCAGGAAACCCATCTTGTATAATTCGTCTGGAAGTTTGCTATGAGGGGGATACTCCTCCTGCTCGGGTTCGAAATTGTTATCGTCCTGCGAACTGGTCTAAAGACTGCCCCATGTAATTTCGGAAATTCAGTAGTTCCAAGTTCGCGATGCCGGATTTACCCAAGTTTGGATGAGCTTGCCGCTTTGAACAAGTGACAAAGTTGTATTGGGCTGTTGGGCTGTTGGGCTGTTGGCGTTGATGGTTTATGTATGCCGAATGATTAAATGATACCGAAGCAAATGAATATTCTAAGATCTTAGGAGCAATACCTAGGCAGCTTCGACAAATGAGGGTAGACACGGATTGGTTATTGTGAGGTGAGTTGATAGGAAATGATGTTGCGTAGTTGGTCTCAAAAGTCTTCTGTATCTAGGGTGACATCTAGATGCTAATGCTAATAAGGTTGTTTAATGTAAATCATAGCGGTCGTTCGCTCTGCATAACAATTCTTGAAACATCTAGGAACGCAATACATATTTACAGTATCTCATTCACCAATCATTCCATCAAGTCAAAACTATCTCACTCACATTGATGAAGACTCCTATTCATCTTTTCCATCCACCAGTTCACCAGTTCACCAGTTTGCCAGTTCTCCAGATATCTAGACACAAAGACGTGGGTGAGTTGCATCCACCAGCTACGTCAGTCAGCATGATCAAGCATAAACTGTATCATGCAACTTTTACTGGGGTATGGTATGAACTACGTTAAACACATATGCTAACAACTTAGAAGTCAATAAGTATTGCGTTCATAAACTCGTTCGACATTACAACATCCGATGAACTATTGTTTATAGAGTTGGGCTGATATAGGCGTTGTGGGATTGACTTAATTAGACGATTTTCAGTAACGAACGTCCATTCTCTTTTGGCCCTAGAAATAGTACTCGTCAACTATTTGTCGTACGAGATTCTTTGAGAAGCTGCATGTCCAACTTATATATAGCTAGGTGCTTCATGAGATTCTTCACAATATGGGAGGCATTGAGCTGGTCAAGTCTTCATTCAAGCCACTCAACATTATATTCGCGGATTCTAATAAGTATACCTGAAGTTCATGGTTCTCTCTAATAAGACCATCCCCTTTCTCTGTTGGCCGTTGGCATACCAAAAGTATATCGAGAAAATGCCAATAATGACAATAATGATAAGCTGGGAGCCAATACTGACCCAAATTGCTGTCAGATATCGAGGCGCCTCATTATATCTAATAATGAATGCACCGGCAATTCCTCCCAACCCATTACAGGCAGTTCCGGCAGCCGCAAAGGTTGCTCTTTTCCACTGCCCGACAATATTGGAAGATTGGTATGCATTCATTGCTGCCCAGTTCGAAACATACCCTCCTGTCGCCAAATATGTTCCAATATATCGAACAGTGTCCTGACTAGCAAATCCCAACATGCAAAAACCCACAATGGTACAGATGGAGTTGAAAATTATGACCAAGCCTCGCAGTTGATAATAATCACTAACTATCGATGAGATAATAACCGGAATCACCGAATAGAAATATGGTGGTGCTGATAACATGATGGAACTGTCCTCAGAAAATCCCATTCCAGTTTTCAGAACGATGGGTAAGAAGTAAGACATACCTTTGGTTAAAGTTAGCATATCAGTCCCGAAAAGGTTACTGGTAGTTAGTACTTACTTGTCGATATTAAGTTTAAGCAAAAAAGCAAAGCACAGAAACCGTAGATTTTTGGATCCAGAAAATGGACGATACACTTCCCTAACGAAAACTCCTCGACCTTCACGTCGTCTCTGTCATCAGAAATTCTTGTCAGTGCCAGATTTTGCTCCTCGGCCGTCAAGAAACGAAAACTTTTATGAGCATTTTCTGGGAAATCCACCATCCAGAGATAGGTTACGCATCCCACAACTACCAAAAAATTAGCTCTTGGCCCCAGATCATGAACTAGAGTAACAAACCTATAGCAAGCAAGCCTTGCACTAGAAACATCCACCTCCAACCGGCCAAGCTCCCTTTACCATTTAAATGGTTTACGCCATAGTTGAGGAAAATTCCCAGACCCACGACAATAACTTCGCCCGTCTGCAAAAAAGCGAAACGAAGTTGTTGTTCTTTTCTGGTATACCAGGTTGAAATAAGATAGCTCAAGCCTGGAAAGATAGCAGATTGGGCGATTCCAAGGAGTAGCCGAAGAGCTACCATCTGTTTCCATGTATTGATGAAAGCCGTACACTTTGCCATGCCATTAGCATTTCCTTCTCCAGATCAGGTCTAGGGTTGACCAAGCGTTTTTCATACCAAAGTTATAATGCCAAATCCAATCGTAATCAACGAGAAGACAAATCTTGGTCCGCACATCCTCACACACAATGTGGCCGGCAACTGAAATGCTACACTTGCCACTGTGTACACCAAGATTGATACAGACTACAATATGTACTATCAGTATGCAAGAATACGTTTAATTGACGGAGCACCAGAACCTACATATCTGTTTCCCACTCCCAACCCCAAATCTTCAAAGAAATCATCTGCGACACTGGCCGAACTAATGATTCCCGAATCCATCAAATTCAAACTACATAATATTCCAGCGATGGTGCACAATCTCCAATCCACCTTTCTCACCAATCTTTTTTCCAAATTCTCCCTGGACGCTTCATCGATGTCAAGACCTTCATTTTGAAATGTAATGGGGGTAGCATATGCTGTTTTCCCATCATCATAATGCGAGGAATGGTGAGGCGAAGAAGTTGCTGCGAAATCGGGGGAGCCCATTGCTGATCAAATCTCTCACCGTTCCTCGTAAATCCCACAAACACACGAAAATGACACTTCGAACAACAATTATATGATAACCTTATCAACGCACTCGCAGAAACAAAAACGTGAAGAATTTCGACAACACCGGATTATTATAAATCAACATCTAATCCAATAAAAGATTGACTCGTAGATAAATAATCCAGACGTGTACGTTTCTAAGTACCCAGGAGGTTCTTACAAAGCATTGGTGCACCCGCTGCAGATTGACCGGATAACGCAGGTCCCCATGTACACTTGGTGTGGGGATACTACGGCCTCGGAGCTACAAGGGAAAGAAATGATGGAGTTCGGGTCCGCGGGACAAGATTTCGATATCCCATGGCGAACTTATCCGGCTGCTTACAAGGGACTGATAATTGTTTGTAGAGGTGGCCTTTCTGAGAATTGATATTTGAAGGAATAGCGAGAGGGCCAGAACGAGGGCGAGAAAGATTGTGCTTCGATCGTAGAAGATATAAGGTTACTTTAGGGGACGGTGGGCACGTGGTGGGTTACCGAAGTTCTCGGATCACCATGGTGGATATATGATGTTGTCAATCTTTCCTACTTGGCACTTCCCAAACCTTCATTTACTTTCATTGAAGTTACTCTTTGATCTTCGAACTCATGCTACAGGTCGAATTTTGTCGTTCGATAACTTCGAGGAGATACTCTTATCTCGCTTCAAAAGGAGAAGTATAATTGAATGTAGATTCATTTGCCTTTGGTTACCACACCGTCGTCGTACCTGCAGTTCAATCACGCACATCTGTCTTTGCACCAAATCCCGAGGTAGCACTCTTATTTGATATCCTATTGCTGTTTGCTTTGCTTCCTCCATTCATACTGTTGCTAAATACATCGAGATAGTTGATCTTGTATCCGCCTCTCAATCTCGTCCTAGTCAAGTTTGGCTTTTTTGTACCCTTGAAACCACACAGGTTGTACAGTGTACATAATTTTCGCACCCAAACATTCAGTCTGTAATCACAACGTGCGCTTTCTCCAATATCGTTCTTTCTCTCCCTGCATCCCCAACATCGATTATTTTGAAAAAACACCCGCTTATAACATATGCAACTTTCATTTCACCATCTCTGTTCCTCGCCTCGTTTTCTTGCGGTTCCATTGTCTCTTCATCTACTTCTTCCCCAGTATTCGCAATCACACATTTATATGTATCTTGGCATCTTCTTAGTGTAAATGCCAGCTTAAAAGCAGAAACACAAAGTCTGTAAAGATGCTCGCCAAGTTCGTTGACTTGAATTTTGTCGTGTGGTTGCAAGGGAGCCATAAAGTTCCCGATGAATGTCGCGACACGTTCTGGTAGGATTGATTGTTGAAATGGCTGCGATTGTTGAAATGGCTGCGACTGTTGAAGTAGTGAAGCACATTTCATGGTTGAATTGCGCCACGAGGCTATATCTGCATGGCCTTCATTTCGTCAGCTTCATACTATTTCAAACAAGCTTGATGGTATGGTAGTTATGATGAAATTAAAGATAATACCGTGTCCCAATGTATGCTCTAATATCACTTCAAAATCCCCTAATCCACTTTCCAATCTGCTCATATTAACCCCTTCCAGTCCAAAAATAGGCGATTGCAAGATCTCACCAGCTAACAATTCAAATATCATTGCTCTAGATCTACCCCTAAATTGTGCGTTTGAATGGTTGTCTTTCCACATCGAGAAGAATGTTTTTCGCCTCTGCTCGAAATACTCGGGAATTTTCCAATCGTTGAGAGACTCTGGTTCAGTTTCGCATCTGTAGTAACGATTGACTATTCTTTGTATCTGTTCGCGCAATGCAACAAAGTCTTTGATTATGGTATTGTCATCTATATCATCAACACCACTGCCCGCTTTGTTGATAATCATATCACGAAGCATTTGCGTTTGCTCCTGTAACTGGCGATTTTTTATCTTCAAGTTATCAAGCTGAACACAAGCTTCTTGATGTTTTTTCGCATCCTCCTCCACCTTTTGCAACTGCGATCGTAGCTCTCGAATCGTCTCCGCATCATTCGCTTTTTCTGTTCTATGCACACGACAATCTTCTTTGAGTTTTTGACTTTTCTTCTTCCAAGTTTCAACCTCCTCGGCCAGATTTGGATACCCGGCCCCAGGCATGAATCGACTTAACATTCCTGCGCCTCCTGACCTTGTTCGTGATGCACCTCCTTCGACACTGATATTGATTGTTTCAATCTGACTAGATACTTCAATCTTAATGTCTTCCATACCTCGCTCGATTGTTTTGTTAACCTCCACAAGCTTGCTCTCCAGAAGTTTGCGTATGGCATCGACCTGTGCTCTGTTTGACACAGAGAGCTCTGAGTAGGCTACGTCCGTCATAATTTGGTCTTCGGTCGACATGTCGTTGGTCGATAGTTGGCGATTTGACAACAATATGGTGACAGTGGGCAATATAAAGCTGTAAGATTCACCTGCGTTCTAGTTTATCCTGTAGGCAGATTTCCTACGAGCTGTGCGGAACAAGAACAAGAATTGACTAAGTCACATGGTCAGTCAATCAATATACAACACAGAGCTACGTTGATAGACTGCTGAAGCTTGAAATTTCGGGGTAAATCACATCACACAATAACGAGACTCTCAAATTCTAATTCTCGCGATTATTCGGTCGCGATGAGGTCCCTTTCAGTCGTGATATATTATTAGACAATACTCGAGTGCGCCAGCAGAGGTTTTTAATCGACTAATCAATTTTGGATCAAGGTTTAGGTAGGTACCTTCATGTCAAAAGGATATTATGTGGCACAGTGGGCATAAGGATTGAATGATAGTGATAAAAGAAAGAAAGATAGATTGAGTTATCCCATGATCAAAAACGTTGGTAGATATATACATCTGTCGAATTGGGACAGCGCTAGCAGGGGTCAGTAATCTTGATTAGGGTCAAAGGCTGTTCGGAATCGCTGAGCTGCCTGGTATTTCAATACGTAAATATATCACGGGGGTTTTCTGGTTGCATGATAAACATTTAAGGAAATGATTGCTAGAGATGGTGTAACTGGCAGATGGTGTCCGGGAAATCCTGATAATCTCGGTACCTTCCCGTTTTGGAGAGAAATAAGCGCCATACCAGGTAGATGCATATATCGATGTTTCATCGATAACAATTGGATGGCGTTGCGGGGAAGCCTCGAAAGGTGCAGTGTCATGCTGATTTAGTGTGTCTCTCAAGCGGGGCTGCTGGCACCAATAAATCGCAATTCGACTGAGAATGAGACCTCAGATAAAGGCACATCTTACTACAGTTTCCCTAATATTTGTACTTCCTTTCTCCCATGTTCACAAATTAGAAGTACCCAAAGTTAGCTTAACAAGAAATAATCACAAACATTGATCATGCGTGGTTCAGGTGTTGCTATGGACAAGATGGTTGAAGCCGTCAAAGACCTTAAAGTCAATCAGGCGGAGGACCAAATCGTCATTGCGCTAGATTTTGGTACTACTTTCAGTGGTATAGCATACGCATTTGCGAAGGGAGGAAAACCAGATCTCGTGTCTGTGATGGATTGGCCTGGTAAGAATGTTTGGAAAGAGATGATTAGCACCAAGCTGATGAACCAAGGAACATCTTTCAAGCAACCCAAAATTCCTACTGTCATTTGCTACGATCCAGACAACAAAAATAGCTTCACTTGGGGTGCCCAAAAGCACAAAACTAAAGCAGTCGCAGGTGTCAAACTTTTACTTGATCCTGAACAGCCTAGACCTCTATATCTTCCAGAGTTAACGGCGAAGGTTGATATCAAAAGATTGGGAAAACCAGCAGTTGATGTGGCAGCGGACTATATCGAAGCCATCTACAAGCATGCGCTGGAAAAGATCGAGGGCAAGGTACCGGCGGAATATTTGAAAATTTGTCAAAAGCAGTTCGTACTATCGGTCCCCGCTGTCTGGTCAGATAAAGCTAAAGATACAACTCTGAAGGTATGGGATTGAAAAACTTCCATCACTTAAACAGTATACTGTCATGGAAATTTTGCTGATAAGAGAATGAAGGCTGCGAAAAAGGCTGGCATTCATCCGATAACTTTAATTAAAGAGCCCGAAGCTGCAGCTTTGTATACACTGCACACGATGGTTGATCGATCACTTGCTGTAGGTCTGCCTTTTTGCTTTTATACTACAATCCAGGGAGTTGTTGGAACTAAAGCTTTATTGAATGTCTCGGAGAATCCATCGAAGGCATCCTACAAGAAAGTTTACTGAGGCAAAATAACTTTTCTTTAGATGAAAGAAGTGTCACAGTTTTGCCTCATTGAACACAATTAAAATCGAATCAAACTAACGCTAGACCACAGGTTGGAGATGCACTTGTTATTTGTGATGCCGGCGGCGGGACTGTTGATCTCATATCTTACGAAATTGTCAATCTAACCCCCAAACTCGAACTCAAGGAACTTGTTCCTGGAAAAGGTAAGCAGCCCCGGACAGTACCTCTTTTGGGATATTTCAATAACATACCACAAGGTGGCATGGCAGGCTCGCTCGGTCTCAACCAACGGTTTGAACAAGCAGTTAAAGAACTTGTTGGCGAGGACGCCTATTATCACCTACGGAAAACGAAAGGATTTGAACAAGCCATGAAACAGTTTGATCAATCCATTAAAACAGCGTTTCGAGGCGATTCAGATGAAGACTATTATGTCAACTTCCCCATGGCTGATCTTGAGGATGATCCTTTTAACGGACTACAATCAAATACCTGGAATATGAAAGTGTGAGTCACCACCAAACTATATATTCTGAGCCCGAATGCTAATGCGTTGTGAAGAGATGATGTCAAAGCCATTTTTGATCCACTAATTCTCGATATCGAGAGATTGGTGAGTGAACAAGTAAACCTTGTAAGAGGGAAAAGAATGCAAGAGAGACATTCGAAGGAAAACGAGATAAAAGTCAGTCATTTATCGTATGAAAATTGAAAAATTATCTGATACCTTTTAGGCAATCTTCTTAGTTGGAGGTTTTGGCGCAAGCGACTATTTAAAAATTCGTCTCGAAAAAATCCACCCTGATATTCAGATCATTCAACCACATGATGCCTGGTCCGCCGTTGCTAAGTATGTACTCCCAGCATCATATTTTGAGCTCTGCTGATTACATTAGGGGAGCCGTACTTAGTTGTCTTCCACAAGAAGCAGTTATTGTATCCACCCAAGCAACAAAACACTACGGTGTCTCCGCAATGTCGCGCTACGATGACGAAATTGATAAAGGAAAAGAAAAAGTATACGATCCATCAATGGGAGTATACCGAACCGAAAGAGTAAGTAGTGTCAGCTCACTAATCGTCTCATAACATATCCCTAACTGCTTCCTCAGATGAATTGGTACATCCACCAGGGCGAAGATCTAAAGCGCAACCAAACCCTCAAATTCAGTTTCTACTACCGATTGCCCTCTTATTATTCCCCCCACGATCTGATTTTTACTATCAAACTCTTTCAAAGCGAAAATAAAATTGCACCAATACACCCGTCATTAACTTCTACAAAAACAAATTGTATCTTGATAGTCGATTTAAGAAATGTAGACAAAAGCTTGTTCAAGAAAATAAAGGGAATTGATGGAAAGGAATATGTGGACGTTAATCATGAGCTGGTTGTTAGTATCAATGAAGCAGTTATGAAATTTTCATTAGAGTTTGAGGGAAGGGAGATGGGAGCTATGGAGGCGAGTTATGACTAAGAAAAAGACAATGGCGATTTAGAATTGTACGGGACGCGAAGCCCCTTTCTTTTATTTCACTAGGCGTTGGAAATTGGATGTAATTTTCTTTCTGTAGCGATTCCATAGCTGTGAAAATGATCACTGGATCCTGGTCGTCGATGTATACCACTTGGTCAGAGCTGTACAGCAATGGTCATAGATCCTATGAGCGTAAGAATCCGCTTCACGTACTTAGAGGGTTGTAAGTATTGCTGCCGATAAAAGCCATGAGGTTAGTGTGGATTACAAGATGAGGAAATGTGTTGATTTTCGAATTCGTTGATTACTGTTAATCTTAGCTACTGCTCAACAATAAAATTTGATGTCTATGTTACTTGATTTTAGACTCCTTATTCATCCCCCAGAAATCCACCTAAATCATCAAACTCCATAGCCATAATGCAATACAATCATATTACAAATAGTATTCATTAATTATTTCATAAGTTCCGCGCCCTCCCTTATCACACCAACCAACGCTCCCGTCTGTATGACTTCGCTTCCTCCGCCACTCAATCTATATTCGACTTCTGCTAATCCTTGTAGCCAAGTTATCATAACGCTTGCAGGGACATCTAATTTTGTAAGTTCTTCTGAGAGAGCAGTGATGATATCTGCTAGTGCGAGTCCTTGTGTGGATTTTACCGCATTGATCATTTGTAGACAGGATTTAACATCGGTGGTTTTGAGAATCGTGTTCATGATTTTGGATATATCGGCGGGATGGGGAGAGGCGATACAATCGTATATAGTAGTCTCGGTAATAAGATCTCTGACGATGTCTTTTTCTTCGATCTTGGGTGTGCCTTGGATATGGATTGGAGTACCTTTGTAATATATTAGCTTACTCGAACTTTACGAACATGAAAATAAGAATGATTACTTACTACTAGCATGGCAAGCCTGTAAAACATTCAAAGCCCGTCTCATATCTCCCTTACTCAGTCTAACCAGTGCATCCGTAGCCTCAGCATTGATCTGTACATTCTCCTCCGCAATCACCTTATCAACAAGTACCCTGATATCTGCCTCTTTCAGCGGACTAAATCGAAATCTCGTACATCTACTCAATAATGCCGGGCTCAATTTATGCGTATAGTTCGCAATCACACAAAATCGTGTATTTGCAGTATATTTCTCCATCACTCGTCTCAGCGCCATCTGTGCCGTAGAAGTCATCGCATCTGCTTCATCGAGAATAATTAATTTGTATGCGCCAGGTGACGTGGAAGAAGATTTCGAGGCGAAGATTTGTTTGGTAGAGGCGAATGTCTTGATTTGTTCGCGTACGACGTCGATTCCACGGTCGTCTGAGGCGTTGAGTTCGAGGACCATTTGGCGCATGTTTTTGGATCCGTAGATACGACGGGCGAGGGCGAGAATAGTGGAAGTTTTACCAGTTCCTGGCGGACCGTAGAAGAGGAGATGGGGAAGTCTCTGAAGAGAATGTTAGGGCGGGAAGAATTCGTTGACTTAGAAGGCATACATTTGTGTCGACGAATTTGTTTATAGTAGCAAGAATGTCTTGATGACCGGAAACATCTTCTAATGTATCTGGACGGTATTTCTCGACCCTAACATGGCATATTAGTATATGAAATATATGTAAATGTGAAGGAATATAACTCGACTTACCATGGAAGACTATCTTCTGCCTCCACAGGTAAATTTGCTGCGCTCCGTTTGCCCTTTGAAGTCGTAGCATCGGAGCCAAATATCATTGAATCATTTGCGTTGGGGGCAACATCAATTTCCATATCGTCTTCATAGTCGGACATCTTTGCGAGGGATATTTGTGGTGCTTTGAATATTCTTGATCATGAATTGGGATTGGGTTTATAATAAAAAGAACGTTTCCATTTACCTATCTCGAGTTGTGAGACGCGTCAAGATTTTGGGCGCGTTAAGTGGTTTATGTAAGCTCAGCCTGAGGATCTTGCGGCAGTTTTGGGCGGTGAGAGCTCTCGGTCGTCTCCTTTATTAACACCTGTTATCCTTATTAATACCTAGTTATGTCCAAGACTTCAATAATCTCATTGGTGCCACCTTAATCCGAAGTAGTCCTATGCATATCTGTCTTCGATTATGAATTCCTCCTGTCACCTATGAACCATTGAGCAATTCTTGACAACTCGGGCTATCAAATTCTGTTGCTGTCATGCAGCGATATGTCCACTGCACCGATTTTGCTTCTTATTTGCAACTGCAAAGAAAATACCTATAGCCATCTTGGAGCTTTGGGTGTCATCTGTATATTGATACCAAGTAGCATGTGTCGATGTATTATTGGGATATTTTGGAAACATTTCAATGTCAAATATCCAATCTGTTTCGTGTGTCTGGCAGATAATAGTTGCGCCTGATGGCATGCTTAAGTCTTCAATTGATATTTGTTTCCTGGGATTTCATTCATTCTTTGTGTAAGAAAGCTTGCGGTTAGTCCTAGTAGTCGGCATATCTAGCTAAAAAACCTCATATTATTCACGGGTTCGGTGATCTTTTTTCTTCTTAGACATGTTTTCCATATTGCTGGAGTTAATTTCTCATATTCTATCCCGTATACTATACATAGAAACTCTATAATACTGTCCAGATTCACGGCCTAATCCTTATTTCTAAGAGTTGTGTTTGAATTACGACCACCGAACCATCTCCCTATGCTTTTATATATGCCTTGCAAACTCCTTCTAATCATAGTTCATGCAGCGATGAATTTTCTCCACAGTATTGTAATACTCAATGCACCTTTCTTCTGTACAAGATATTAGCGAACTGAGGAGTTTGGTATACCTTTTGAAAATCGAACTTGAGACTTTAGACGAGTTTGTCAATGCCCTGGACAATATTTTAACAAATTACCGCTCGCTGCAACTAAATTTTGATGCTGACAGAGGAGACTTTAGATATTAAGACATTCTAATCACATTTCCTAAAGTTGGATCGGATGATTTTGTTGCACATCTAAAATTTTATGTAACATGGTACATCCTAATAAGGGTTAAAATGATGTTCGGGTAGAATATGTCCGACAGATTCTAGAGCTACCAATTTAAATTTAGTATGAAATGATGCTAGGTTAAAATCTTCCAATAATACAGTATGAGATTGTTTTGTTGCACATCTCCAACTCACAATTTATATGGCACATCCTGTCAAGTGTCTAGGAGCCTCAAATACTAGAATATGTCTATAAAACAGTTCCATTACTAGAGTAAATCTGTCAATTATCGTCGCTTTACTAATTCCTTTTCTTTTCACACATCATTTTGAGATCAGTCTCAACATATCTCTGATCATATTCTCTCTGCAGTTTGTTGCACATCTACCAGTATTCAACAACCAGGTACATCCTAATAATTCTTTAGGCTATCACCGATCACTAAGCCTAACGATTAACGACTTGGCACTAAATTATTGGCACTTAGCAGCTACTAGCTTCTACATTAATTGTAAACTAACGTTCAGTGAATGGTTGTCAGAAGCTTTCGTAATATGAATCCCCGACCCAAAAGACCTTTGTCAACTAAAATTGACATTTTATACTCATTATCCTAACACCACTGCCCTGTGATAACTTTCTAAAAGTTAGAGCTTGAGTATTCAAGGTTTTCACTAAAACCGCTAATCTAGTGCGTGACGTCATTACTTGCTTGTTGGAGTAGTGATTCATTTAGTGTTATCAGTGTCTTGAATATCCGCCGTAAGTACTTAATAGGTAAAGTCGGTAGGAGTGCTCTAGTTCTTTATTATGAAGATTCTATTTCAGGGACTTCAGTCGTCGGAATACCGCGAGACCTTCAGATATGTTCAGCACTTTACTGGAAGATATGGGCTTCAATTCAGTGCCTCCATAGGTAAGAATAATTCATTCATATCAGTTTGGTCCCCACCAACTCAACATCTTAAGCCAGCTCAGTAATAATAAGTGTTTCAGATGAATTCAAAGCCTCATGGTAATTGAGCCTTTCAAATAGTCTCAGTATTTTAAATTACGTCAAACTTCGAATAGCGATGAAGATATCAAATGAGTTCAAACTTTCAAACGAATTAAAATTCTTTTACGAACTCAACAATTCAACTACATTTATTGTTTCAGATCATGTTAATACCTGAGACTTGTTGAGTACCTCAAATCGATATATTATCTGAGTGTTTCATAATATTTGAATGTCTAATTTGAGCACATTATATCACAAGTATTCATTGTCTGTAAGCGTTTAAGAGTCTCGAATTAAATCAAAATCTCAAAGTGATTTGACATCTCAAATACGTTTAGCATTCAGAGCCTGCCATTATTTGATCATCGTTTGATTATACACATTTGTATTAGGTAGATGAGGGATCAACAATAAGATATTCGCTCATGAATCTAAGTGCGACGAAATTTTAACTAGTCTCGACGTGCTAGCGAAGCTGTGTGAAGTGGTGACGTCTTTCAAGCTACCGATTCCATAACCTATATATTCCACGCATTCCCCTCTCAACCCCTCTTTTTTTTCCTTTTCCTTTCTTCTTCAGCTTAACATGTCTTTCTTCTTGAACACATTTAAGTCCACCCTCGCAATTGTCGGACTCGCCACCCCACAATTCGAAACCTCAACCACCGCTGCGCCCACCTCCAGCAATGCCACTCCTTTAGGTGAGTATAGCCTCTCACCACCTTTTCAAATTGATTATTCAGCCGAGGATCCCTCTTTCACCTCGGACTTTTTCAAACAGGCCCCGGTACCTACAAATACCGGACACATTCTCACCGGAATCCTCCGACCCGGCCTTAGGCCTTCCACTGTCGTTCACCGCATGCAAATTCACGGATTTCCAAGGACACTGGAAAATTGGAAGGTTTGCCCTTCCGCCCCACTCTCATTCAAGTTTAAAAAGGTAAAGCCAATTAAAAAGGTCCACTTCCGAGAATATGGCGATAGAAACCTCCATAGATACCGTCCATTCGACCCAGAGGAACCAGCTAACTCCTGGATTCCATACGATGATGCTATCCTGCATCAACCCAGGCTGACGCCTGGGAAAAAGGTCACAGGGGAATGGAGATGTTCCATTTGCAAGCAAGTCTGGACCAATATAGGCCACCACTTTCCGGATCCAGGATATACTGGTTGGGAATCGCGGCTACCTCCCCTGGTCTGCCCCGAACACCCACCGCCTCTGTCTTTTAGGGCACCCGAGCCCTTTACTGGATTGGATCCTTCTCGGAGGGAGCAAATTCATGATTCAAATGAGGCATACGCGTGGCCATATGTCTTGCACGGGGGCCTCATCAAACCGCCTACGAGACCGGAAAGAGACTATGACTCAGAGGCTATGTTCGCTAGGCTAGGCGAACTCAGACTCTGAGTCTGAACCTGGATCCACATACGACATACCAAGTCCATCGCTACCTCGAGTAATTCAATCGAATCTACCAGGTCGATAGCTACTTTGAGTAGTTGTATTCTTTCTCTGGGTCCCAATACGACATACCAAGTCCATCGCTACCTCGAGTGATTCACTTGAATCTACCAGGTCGATAGCTACTTCGAGTGGTCGTATCTTTTTTCTGGAGTTCTGGAGTCCTTTGCTTTCCATAAAATTTCGCGGTATCTCCCTACTGGAACACCTGGTGCCAGCCTCAGGACCCTTGGCCGGGTACCTGACTTAGGAGGGACCAGGAACTACGGGAAGGGGAGCCTTTACCTCGGGCCACCAGTCTCGGGATCCTGCTAGGGGACATCCAAGGACCTATGAGGCCATCGGCTATTCATAACCTTCGGATGAACATTCCTGTTAACGCCGGACTGGTCTGCTGGGTAATCTTGCGATTAAAAATCCAAAAAAATTACAAAAATATCTAAAATCCAAAAACATTTTGCACCTTTTGCTTACTTTTCTAGGCATTTTCCTTTCAACATTCACTTTAGAATCCCTTTTTCCTTTGGACATTCAGTCCACCAGCGTTTTTCCTTTTTCTTCGGGCATTTAGTCCACCAGCGTTTTCCTTTTTTCTTTGGATTTAATCCACCAGCGTTTTTCTTCCTATTCTTAATGGACCCTCAGCGATACACCTCTTTCTAACACCCTCCCTTGCCTTCGTCGACCGAAGGCCACCACAATATTATTCAGATAAGTATAAAAACCCCCGTAATTGCTGATTCGTCTATAGGGTGGCTAGCCTTGATCACACCTCCCCGTTGGTGCTAGCTGGGTACCTTCAAATGAGGAGCTAAGTGATCAGAAATACCCCTGCGTTTAAACGCCTAATACACGCCTTTGAAGCGAATCTCCGGTTTTTCGAGTGTTGGGCATGATGAAGGTTGAACTTCTGAGCTGATTCTGTAATGGTTAGATTTGAACAGCCAAAAATAGTCAGGTACGGTAAGTATGTAAATAGTCTGCATTTTACTCGATTTTCAATAATACGCCACAAACTTTTGGTACACAAAGTCACAAGCGACATTCAATTTGGAGTGTAACTGTGGAGTAATGTTAAATGCGTGATATAGTGGATTACCAAGATTCGCTAAGTCTTAGATATGGTTCTACACAGTTCTCCCCATGACTTGTATAAATTACTCCAGATACCTCATCCTGTTGTAATTTTCACCATCTCATCTTCGATTCAAAAATCTCGCGTTACCCATAAACCCTTTCATAATGCTTTTTCCACCAGCCGAGGATTCGAGATCTGAATCTGATTCTCTTGCCCTGACTCATCTCATCCACCCATCAATTAGAGCACTTCAAAAATCTCTGCAAAGAGGAATTGTTTTCAAGTCCGGGAATGATAAATTGACAGACAGTTGCCATTCCTCCATTTCATTTGATACACTGATACTTTATCGTTCAATTCAAACCTGCAGAATCCCCTCTATCCCATTCCCATAAACCAAATTCAAACATGCAAATTCAATTATCCCCCATTCTTTCTATCTCTCCCCTCTCTGTTCCCTCCAAACTAACCATCCCAATCATCTAGCCACTAATAATCTTTCCCACTCCGAGAACGACATCGTCGCCTCTTTTCCCTACATCTAGAAACACAATCTCAATTTCACTTCGGCTGGAGGAAGAGACAACTATTACGGGGCTAGTTTTTGTGATGGTGTTATTATTGGTGTGTTTTAGATTCCTTTTCCGTCGTTCGCTTGTTTACGTATCTTTAAATGAATGAGAAAGATAAAAGGATAGGAATCTCACGAACCTCCGACTCTAGATGTGGGGAAAATGAGAAAAGTCAGTATTGGTAAGGAGAGCCTGAATATTGCAGCACAGGGCGGCTGTAGAGCTGTAGATTGGGAAACTCCGCTGCAAGATACGTGGACTCGTAGAGTGAATCCTATGTTATTCAATTCTTGATTCTTGAGCTTCTAAAGATTGTACACGCTGGATTGGGACAGTGATAATTGATTATTTAAGCCTGATTGAAAGATTGATGGTTCAATATTCGGATGGGTATTATAGGAGAAAAACTTTGGTATCGTTGTTGGTTTTACCTATCGAGTGCATAAGCAGGTTGATGTATTTCAGTAAGTTTGACTACGTGCATGAGGGATTGGCGGAGGGGATGAGGGAAAGAGCCATCGAATTTCTTAGTGGCCCCTTGGTATACAGACCAGAGGAGACGAAAGCGCTTCTCGAATTAGTCGACAGGATGCAAGGGATAACAGAGCAAACTGACGGGGAATTACGCCTTCTATTAGCAATAACAAAAATCCCAACTATACCCATGTCCAGTATTCACCCGATTTGTATTATATTCTATGACAGATCCGAAGAATAAGCACGTGAAATTACTGCTCCATTGTGGAATTTGCAGCCTGTAATGTCGGCAGTATCAATGAAGCCATTTGCCAACACAACCAAGCCACCAGGTCTCTTAGACGAACAGCCAAACCATCAGAACTTTTCGAGTACTAGTGTTTTCATGCCCCATCCATTCGATGTCGAAACATTGGAGAACTTAATCTAAGAATTCGATGATTTCCATAAGAAGCACGGGGATACAATTGCAGCTTCTCGAATCATAATTGAGATGCGTAATTGCAAGTTTTCTGGTGGAATCCCGGCATCGGCGACTGCGTTGGGGGCGAGAAAAAAGACTGTTTCTGTAACCATGGAGGCACAGTATGATGGTTCTTAGGTTTTGCATACGGTTATGAGAGACGAAATTAAAAGGATGATTGGGCCAGTCAAGGAAGCAGTTGAAAAGCAAAGGTCTGGAAAGTTCACGAATGAACATTTTGGAAGTGGAACGCAAAGTACTCAGAATATGTTTGGACAGAACTATAGCATGTTGAGACAGGTTAAGAGGAAGTAAGATCCCGAGTTTATTTTAAATAAGTGGTGTCCGATTCCACCAGCAGAACACAACTATGAAGCTGTAAATCTCCAGCTGGAATACATAGAAATACCAGTGGATTGTCTTTTCAAGCGGGTGCTTCGTGCCTATCTAAAATAGATATATTCCACCCCTGAAACTTCCTTGCACTTGGTGGAAGATATCGTTCTGCACTCTCTTCTAGATCATGCTTAAGCTCATTTATTACTTCTCCCGGCAACTCTAGTTCCTCCACAGACTCATCATTTATAGATGGATCCTTAGTCGGAGCACAGGGCTTAGAAAGGATTTTCATAGCCAATATCCCAGGTTTACCAGGTGTCTCCGAGATACGCATCAACCTACGATGATGGAAGTATGAAGTGGTATATCTAATCAAGGGATTGAAGATCCAAATACTAAGGCCTCCTATCCCCTCTATTCCAGAATCGGTTGAACTTTTCAAAGGCAATATGTTCAGGCGGGAAACGCAAGATGAGTTCATTATTCCTAAAAATTGTGCCGAAATGATTCTGGCCATCGATGGTTCAAGAAAACTATCCGAAAGATTGGATAATTGAGAGCCCTCGAGAGTTCGCATGCGCAAACTCCATTTGAAAAGTCGTATCCCTTCATTTTGAGGATCACTAGTTCCAATCGTAGCGAGACACGTTTCACATTTTATAGTACGCTTTATCTGTGAGTGAAACTGAAGTTAGAAATTGATAAGCTAATTGAACGTTGCTTACTGCAGAATATGCTAAATAAATGTCACTTGCGCTGAACCCATAACTTCTGTTATCTCAAAGAAGATACGGCAATGGAAAATGCCAAGGTTCGAAGACCTTCAATCAAGTTAGAAACCCATAATCTGAAGAAGAGGGTAAATAATATTGACTGCTGCCGGAGCAGAGCAACAGCAAGTACTCAATATTGGGTATTTGTATCGGTGGCCAGCCTATGGAAAAGCGCCTGGTCTCCTTCTTGGTACCCGCATATACTTGAACTATAAATGAAGACAGAGAAAGAATTATGATTTACCTCGTTACCTCCTTGGGGAAGATCACAATCGGTTTCCGCCAAGAGAAAAGTTGAATGATCCATGAAACCGATTCCTGGCTGTGCATTGAACTTTGTATTTGCCCCATAACCTTTCGTTGAAGCCAAATCTTCGTTTTCATGATTATGGTCAGCATGGTCCGATGGTTTGTGACAATGCCAGAAATCCATCATTTCTGCCCAACCTTCACTTGGAAGGTCCCTCCATTCTTTAATAAGACCTGATTCCACGATAGTCGTAGAACACCTGCGACATTCAAAAAATTGTTCGCCAAGAACCATATCGTTTGCAGACCATGGTGCTTCAATGGTTTGTGCGATGTCTACATCAGCTCTTTGAAAGTCTCCTGCCAAAGGAAGGCGCCATGACAATTCAAGACTACCAAGCGGAAAGTCTCGTAGTTTTGAGTTTGATACTACCTGACCGGGAAGCATTAGTTGGATATCTTGTTCGGCATGGCTCAGTTTCAATATGGTTCCATCGGCCAATAATTCAGCCCTTGTAGAAGAATCAGATGGTGTGTCCAAGAATGCCAGGATAGATATCTGTCGAATGTTGGACAGAAGTTCTGCATATATCAAGGGCTTAGTTGGAGACATTGCTTGATAGAAGTTGATAACTTCATGGGATTGACTGACATGATTGAAGTTGTGTTGAGTTTGTCGCGTCGCGTTCTATAAAATATAATGAAGTTGATTTATTAGTCGGCGCGGGTGATGTTCCGATGCCGTGGTCCGCTCTAACAAGCCACAATACGCCACGCTCAACAAAGATTGTGTCACCGCCTTCACTCAGCCACCAATTGAATCATCCTGCCATATTCCAGCTCAAGCTTCCCCACACTTTGACTTGAATCCCAAGATCTCCAAAGTTCAACATTACCGCAATCATGTCGGCTCCTATGATAAATTGGGTTCCTATTGTGAACAGAGTCTACAAATATGTCGCAAACACTACTATCGGTTCATCAACACAACCAATAACTATTTCCCCAGTTGAAATTCACGACATTGAAACCGCTCCAGAGAAACGGCCAAGAACGTTGAAGCATCTTTTAAAATCGAACCATATTAATCATTCAATCCTTTACAACCATAATCGATTTCACAACCATTTACCACATCATCTAGGATCTGCATATATCCTAGGGGCAGATTACGATCAATTACAAAAAGTCTTCGCAGAAGAATCAAAAGATCTTGAAGAATGGCAGGATTCTCCGGGAGAAATCACGGACGCAGATTGGAGGGAATTTTTAGGAGAGAAGGTATACCAGAGGGCGTACGTTGACTTCTTCGAGGATGAATTGGCTTTAAAATATAGTTATGATTGGAAGGTTTTGGTAGAGGAATATCTCTATAGCGGGAAAGCTCCTTTGGTCAATGGTTTGACTTCAGGACGTATGTATATTTTCTGTTTCGCCACATTTGTACTAAGAATGTTTCAGTTGGGCACCCCCTTATCCATCTCGGTTACGCAGTCGAGTTAAATAGTCGCGAATTGGCCATTGAAGCCCTCTCCCTAGCATCGAGCTGCTACGATTTTCTGCACAAATATCTCGATGATCCATCTTATACCAAAGCCTCTACCTACAGCACAACCTCGCCCCTAGAAATTCTTCACAGAATACATGCCGATTCTCGATTAGATGGTGTCTTGCATGAACCTTCGCCTGCAAATATAACCAAACTATTCGATGAACACGAGGAGTTTATACTCGAGCATTGGAATGCTTGGAGCATTACCGATCCTCATAAACAGTTCCAAGATTCTCAAGAAGCAGCTGTGAATTTGCTGGTACAAACAGTCAAGCCCGGCACTCACGCATACGACTTCTTCGTGGCGCATATCCTCACTACAAGCCATGCAGTTCGAATCCTACTCCCCTTCGTTCCAGCGAAATTCCAGATAAGTTTGATACGTCAATGGTGGCTATTAACAATTGCTGTCTACTCTTCGCAGATGAGACCGGAAATAAACGAAGATATTGAGCAAAAACCAGCAAAGGGATGGAAATATGTAGAAGATAAAGCCATCAATGGCGTATGGTCAACGGACCCACATTATGTGAAAGCAATACGAGCGATGAAGGAAGCAGCTTTCACTTGGGGTGATGTACATGAGAGATATTTGTCCATGGCTATTACTTTTGCTGATGATTTTAATGGATGGACGGGATTTGGAACTAGTGAGTCTGATCGTGTTGGTGAGCATCTTTGATTTTGGATTAAGTTGGCTGCCTGTGTTTTGTATTAGTATGTTTACAAGTTAATGAGGTTTTCTATAGCTTTTGGTAATATCAAGAGTAATTTATACTTGGCCTTCCAAGAGTCGTGATTCATTCCTTGGTTTGACCTCTTGCATGCTTGTCCAATCTCTCCATAATTCGAGTCGTTAGCTAGTGCTCATCCGCAATATGAAGATCAAGGGATTTGCTTCAAGTTTTCACATAAAAATCCAGTAGCCCCTAGTCGATGACAAACAGCAACTATTCGGTACTACATGGAACATGCAATCTGGTCAGAGATCTGAATATCACATATTCGAGTGATCAATACCGAGTAATCCGAACAAACCATCAAATATTGCCAGTTAGTTGGATTGGAAGCACGGGGTTCAGTGTGTTAATTGGGTTATTGACATGGCGTGTTCATTATGGTATGGAAAATAGTTTTCTGTTAGATGATACGTATCAAAGATAAAGATGTTCGTTTTCAGGAGAACAAAATGCAGGATCGTCTTGTAGTCAGGTGCATTCCTGAGGATTGACTTCCCCTAGTTGCGTCGCGTGAAATGATGCAATGGCGTGGGGATAAATGAAGGTCATTTACAGAACTTTAGAATTGCGCGATAACAGTGGTTTATGTTAGACAAAATAAGTGCGTTATTTGGATCATTAGTAGCGCGCAATTCAAACGCATCCCAAATAGGAGCAATTCAGGGTGCACTCAAACGAGGAGAAAATTTTGATGCCTCTTCCATCTTGGGACTCACGATCTTTTCACTGTCTCAATTGAACTCGCCAATCCTCCTAAAGGTAATTCATTAATGACAAGACTACACGAATTATATACTACAATGGAATGGATTTTCGTCAACTTGAGTCGAAATTGAAACGAGTCTTTTGCCGGATTTGTTCAACGACTTTCATGCGGTGTACTCTTTGTCTCCGATGGGCGAGTCATCTACTCCGATGCCCCGGATTTCGGATTTCCATTTCTAATGTATGGTTACTCACTTTGAACCCTCCGTAATTGTCTAAATTCTCGCTCAGACGCTCGTGGCGGAGGTTCTGGTATTGAGTATCGATAGTCACGGGAATCAATGCTTTCAGGGTGATTTCTATAGATATTATATTGTGGGTTTGGCGAAGTATCCGGCGTGGTAAGCATGGAAGAATACCCGGAATCTGGACATGAGTTCTCTGCGAGATTTCTCGGGGCAGTGAAAACGGTTACCGCGACAGCAGAAAGATGACCTCTGATGTTCTTGAAAGAATCGCTAATTGGAATGACGTAAACGCGGTTGAATATATCTGAAGCAACGACGTGCCCATAAAGCCTGCTGCTATTCGCATCAACCACCCAAGCTCCGCTAGTACCAGGCCGAAGGACTTTGCTTGAGTTTAGCTTTGTGTCAAGACTGGCTAATTTGGGTAACATTGCTTACCTGTCCCATCAGTGCACGACAAGAGATATGTCTGGACAAGTACATTGCCAGGTGGCACCATCAAATAAGATGGTGCGCTAGACATTGTTCCTCGAATTTGCTCCCTAGCCAACAGGATTATGACATCTGTTTCCGCAAATTCTGAAGCATGGTGCGTATCCTCAGATATAAATTTATCCAGGTAAACATTTGGCAGAAAGGTATGAGTTTGCTTTTCAATGCTGATTAATGACCAATCAAGATTTTTTCCGCCATTGAGAGAGGGATTTGATACATCTGCTAGTGAGGTGCTGCCCAACAGTCTACCTGAAGTAAAATGAATACTTTGATGCTCCTCCTCAATGTTGGCGTCAACAGAGCCCAGGTCGAATTCAAAGACTTCTTCATAAGATTCATCATCGGAGTCCTGACTCGGTTCATCCTCATAATCCCTAAGAACAAAGTGACCTGCACTCATTCCAAAGAACTTTTCTCGCATCTCCATGTCGATGACTTTGATGATACCACCTATCGTAGCTTGGCAAGAGTTTGTAGTCGTTATCCGCGTGCCGCACAAAGTTTCACGTATGGGAGACTCGCTAAAAATAAGGATTGGTTCATTGTCGTGAAAATCAAGCTCCGATGAGAACCCATGATCCTCTGCGAGATATCTGGGTTTCAGAGGACATACAAGGACTCGTAACCGAGGAGAGCGATCGTCAGGCTGACTTGGTTCAAAATCCATCTTAATCACGGGCTGTTTAAAAAAGCTGTTGACTTTTTTGAACACAGCTTTATCGCATTGAACAAAGACCCAAGGCTCCGCGGATTCTTCATCTTCTCCCAATACTTGTAAGGTCATTAAAACCGAGGAGCAACTGGGCAAGCTTCGTGTAAAGTTGTTGAGGCTTTCTGCATATTGCTCACGCAAATCTGAGAACCTTTCCTTGGTTAATTTGGGAATTGACTTATTGTAGGTTCGGAGTTGTTTGCGAAAGAATGAGTGTTTGCTTTCCGGCGTAGAGATTTGCGAGGCGTAACCGGAGTCGGTACCTTCAGGGACCATATTGGTTGGCTTTTGGTACAGAGTTGGCAAGACTGTCGAGGGATTGTCCGCATTCAAAGCGAACACCGCCTCAGAAAGGCTTAGAAGATCATTGTTAACAGTTGCCATTATCAATTGCGATGAAGGAGTTGACTCGAATGTGAGCGTGTCAAGAGAGTCTTGATCATGAATTGGAAAGGTAAAAATGTGGTGAACGAAAAACGGGGACGTAGTTAATCATTTATGGGAATCGCTAAGACTATATACAAATGGATGGGGCTGTGATTGTATGGAGAGGCGTTTTATTGGATTTGATCGTCGCACGAGGATTACACTGATTGTTCGGGCACTTTTTCAGTTTCGTAAGCCTGCAAGCCACTTCAATATTAATACTCTATTTGATGGCATGGTGCATCTCTTCCAATCATGCATCTGTCAACCTCTGTAATACGAGAAACACAGCCCGCCTGTGCGAGGCCAGATCAGAGTCCTGTTGATTTTCCTTTGGTCTATGCTACCATGAAATATAAATGCACAACTCAAGTGCCAATAAGTAGAAGAATATTTTCAGGCTTAATTGAAAATGAATTCCAAATCTTCACTCGGAAAAGTCGCTACCTTTCATCTACAGGCTCTTACAAAGGTTTTGTGGTCTTGGTGTATATGCACGAATTGTCAAACAGAGACGCCTTGCAAGACTGGAGATTGCTCATGGTCGTCTAGATCAACAACGCTCAGCCGATATTTCGAGTTCTTTAAGATATCCGCAAGTAATTACAGGTGCAATATAGCTCCGGGTCAGTCTCCGGGTCTGTCGTCTTACAACGATCTATTCAAAATTATTGAACAATTGAAATCCAGCCCTGGGCTCAGTAAAGCAGAGTTACTGGAAAAGCTATTTACCGATCGTCCCACACGACCGTGTCAAGAGCGTGCTCTCAATCTAACTGTTCAGGTGGTTATGATGATCAACTGCTCTTCATCTCGTCAATCTTCCGTGTTGCTAGAGTATGGAAATGAACAAGCTCGTTGGCATCTCAATGATACGTTTTCGCAATTTCTCAACGACGTATTCCCAAAGACGTCCCATCCAAGCATTGATGAGATTAAGAACGAACTTTTGGCGACCAAATTGAAGAAGAATGCGCGGCTGGAATTTCAACCGACAGACAACCTGAGGAATCATTTGAGGCTTGACAAAAAAGCGGGAATTGTCGAAATATTTCACCATACTGCTTTTTTGAAAGAGCAATTGAGGCTTACGAAAGAACAGCCGCAAAGCTCGTCTGTATCCGATCTAATTCGAATGTAAGTTGGTGAGATTCTCAAAAGTATTTCGCCTATTTTGGCTTTTGATCATTAGCGTTAAGAAAACCCACGGAAAGTATGGTGCTGATTATGATAAATTATAGAGGAGCGCTACCTCGTGCACTTGTTATCGAGGTGCTGGACTCCATACAGAAGGTTATTTTTGATCTCACAGATGTCAAATCCAAGAAGCTGCTATTATCGCTGACCTCTACTTCAACTTGTAATTTTGACCGTATGCTTAATGGTTCCGTAAGAGCTCTGATTCGTTAGCTGACTTTCTGATCTTCTAGCCGATATCCTCCGATATGAGAGCGCATCAATTCGCAAGCCAGAGGAGCAGAATATTCAGTATCATTATTTTGGGGCACGATTGGCAGATCTGCACCAGGAATTAATGAATCCGACTCCTAGAGGTTTTCAAAAATGGTTCGAGAGAAACAGTAGTCCAAGATTCGTGATGATGGCTACCATCGCCGGTGTTATGTTTGCGATTTTCCTAGGGTTTTTGAGTCTGGCTTTGGGTGGCTTTCAGGCTTATGTTGGTTATATGGCATGGAAGCATCCTGTTCAAGCGCCATCTGGTTCTTAAAAACAATCAAGAGATGCAGAATTTAAACATCACATCAGATTACTGCGCAAATGAATAAGATGGAATTCGTCTTGTGTTAAAAATTCAAAGCGTTTGAACAGAGATTCTTCGGGACTAGGAGGTGTACATTTATCGTGCTCCGACTATCGCCACTTAGCTCAAACCTTATTCGTCAATAAATTACTAACTGGTGACCACGTTCTTGATATGCTTACATCATTACATCTAGTAAAATCAAGTCTATCTGACGATCAACATTATCACTCATATTTATATTTTATGTTCACGTGTTCAATTCATTACAAACCTACATGGATCTTGATGCCTTCCAATTTATAAGGTAAGAAGGTTTCACGAAGTCTCATAAGATTTCGTTAGCCATCCCGAGAATAGAGGTTTCGTTAACCTCCTCCACACATATGGTACGAAAGAAGATACTCCTATTGAGTTTTGTTTGTGAGCATGGCGGCCATATTTGATTTGCGAACAGTTATGAGACAGTGAGTTCTGACTATGCAGAATTTAGAAAGAATCGCACACCTCGTTCATTCAAAGTCTGTATGATGGTGAGAGATCTGACTACGCAGGCAATCAAACTGGATGGGTATTCTATTTTCGAACGAAATGCCAGGCTGCCTACTCAACAAGTAGCCAAAGAAAGCTTGGAAATCGTTGATCAGCTATTGCTTAGATCCTATGGGGCTGCTTATTTGGTGTGGCTACACCATAGGAAAACGTGCAAAATGGTTCTACAACCGCCTTCCGAGTGATTAGCTAACTCCTCAAACTATTCAACACTGCCTCATTAGTTTTTAGGCTGTGACTTGGTTTATTTGAGACTCGCAGTCGTGTAACAAGTGCTACTATTGTCGTTCTAAGAATAACGTCTGGGAATCTTCATCCATCATCTTTTAACTGATTTCTACAATGTCTACAATATGTCATCAGCGATATCAGAAGCAAACCTTGCAGTATCTTTGACCCGTGTTCTTATCACTTTCTACAAAGCTACATGGCCCATATTATTACAGAGGCTCAAACAAAACACACATGAGCATCAAATAGAGTCTATCAGGCTGATCTCTCAACAATTTTGCACCAAGTAGAGGCTGCTTCTAAGAAAAGGGAGAGTGAAATCCGTAAAAAAATACTGATGAAATATTTGTTTATTTGCATAATATATTTATAGAGTATTGCAATGGGCATCTTTGACACCTAAGATACCACATATACTATCTTGGGCGGATAACTGATTCTTGCGTGACTTCACAATGCAAGATAGCTTAGAATATGAGACCATAGCAGGTAGTATCGATATAATCTTCCAGACAATATGTAGATGCAACAATTTGAAGATCTTCTTCAGTTGTGTAAGTGTAGACGAGAGTGATTCCAAAGACGCCTGGGTTGGTTTGTACAGGCTATTCTGCAGCTCGGATCAAATATTATCCACTACTATCTAAAGGCTCTGATATATTAGCTACAGATACTATACTTGAAGATAAATCGAGACTGACATTAACAGCAAGCCAAAGCTTGTCGCTATTTAACTTGCCGGCAATTCATTTGTGAGCGACTTGTCAAGATAAGTATGACTCGTCGCAAACTGGACTCCGGTACATATCTTGTAAATTGCAAGGATCTATTGGCATACTCAGATTGTATTCGGAATGTACGCTAATGGTATATCTGTGAAGGCGGCTATACTGTGTTCTCGCAAGTTAACAGATCTACTCGATCCGCGAATTATACATTGTTTATTGATGAAGTTCAATCTCTACATATTTGGTAATGGGTCTGCACAGGAAAGTAGATAACCTTATTCTTAAATACACAGAATAGACGAGACGGTTACGGGATAATCACAATGTACTTTTAGGTATGTATGATGCTTCTCCCATCAGGTATTCGAAGGTCAAAGGATCTCACAACTAGCAAGCGAAAAGAAATCTTGAGATGAAATTCAAAGAAGGCGCCAATAATTACTATAAGAAATTCCAAGGAAACCATGCTCTTGACTTATATCAATTATCTCTCCAATCGCCAGCGTCTACAAGTCATTAAGGATCAATCGAATTGTCGACAATTGACTCAATCTCATATTGAGGGACGAGGACTCTCACCAATGTTTCGAAAGGGAATATTTTCTTTGTTTTATTAATTCTTTATATAATTGAACTTTTATATATCAATTTACATATCGATTCTTGAATTCTAAAAAAAAGTATACATTTATGCTATATAAAATTTCTGTAAAATCCGATGTATAAGTTTCTTCCGCTAACACTCCGAAACACACCAATCCAGCGTTCAACAACCCCCAGCTCTATCTATCAAAACAACACAAATATTCAGCTCGTTCAGATCAAGATTTCTTCTTGTATACATAAACACACACACGTTTAATACCTATTTTCCAGAAACTCGATCTTCCAGAGTAGCGAGATATCATATCAATCTTTCAACTCCATCTAAATATCCATCTGATTTAACTTTTCCACAATACACCACTACACTACTAAACTCCAATCCAAACAAATCATCAAGTACCCCAATCCTATTACCAGAACTAACATTCCGCTTTTCATATTTACATTCATCACAACACACATAAATACACACAAACACACTAGCATACAAACATATTACACATTACACATCATACAAAACTCTCATAGATCAAAATCTAAAATCAATATAATATAATATAACACAATAAATCATTACAATCACAACTACAACCACCACCAAAATAATATAAACAATCCTCACATCCCTACATCCTCACATCTCCACACGCAGTTCATCCCCCTTCAACTCAATACACCAAACCAAACCAACAAATATTACAGCTTTCATTGCCCTTCCATCTTCCAGCTTCCATCCATCTTTCATCTTCTATCTTTCATATCTAAATATACAAACAAACATATGTACATGTACGTACGTACATCAAACATCAAATACAAAATTATACCCCAAGATCCACACTACTAAACCACAGCCTAAAAGAATTTATAAAGTATTTTCATTCCTACTATTAGGAATATTCCGTTTTTCGTGTTTGGTTCATTATTCTTTACTCTTTACTCTTTACTCTTTAGTACTAGGTTTAAAATAATCTTCTACCGAATCTACCGAATCTACCAAATCACAGAACTCACAGAAATCACACAACCCAAAAAAAACAAAAAAAACAGACATAATAAATAGGAAAGATGAAAGCCACAGAATCAATCACATCAATTTACTTATGATATATATTCCTTTCTCCCTCTCTCCTTTCCCCCTCTCTGCTTCCCCTCCTCTATACATTCCTCTCTTTCTATACATTCCTCTATACTCTCTCCCTACTCTTCCCACCCCCCATCCTCTTTGTAACCCTACCCCCCTAACCCCCTATCCTTCCCACCACCCTCGCTTATCGCTTATCGCTTATCCCCTATAAAGCTTCCCTAGAATCTCAATTCCAAATTTCCTTACATCAACTAATTCTCAAGTAAAACCTACACACTACACACCACACACTATTGGGGGAGCGAGGACTCTCGCCAGTATTTCGGAGCTCTTTGTTTTGTCAATTCTTTATATAATTGAACTTTTACATATCAATTTTACATATCATATAACCATATACAAATCGATTCCTGGGTCTTGAAAAAAGTATAAATTTACACCATATAAAAGTTCCGTAAAATCCGACGCATAAGTTTCTTCCGCTAACGTTCCGAAACAAATGTTGAATATTTAGAATCGAGATAGGAATGAATGCACAAATGAATTATGTAATTGGCAATTGAAATTTATATTTCTTTAACACCTATTTCCAGTGTCAAATTCTCATTCTTTCATTCTTTCATTCTTTCATTCTTTCATTCTTTCATTCTTTCATTCTTTCATTCTTTCATTCTTTCATTTCTCATAATATTTATCATCTCATAACGTTTATCATCTCTCATCTCTCATCTACAATCCATGTATCTATCTAACCAACTATCAATGCCATCATCAACCCCCCTCTCTATCCCCTCCCCATCCTCATCACTCATCACTCATCAGTCCTCCCTCTCCTCAACCCACAAATGACCACCCGCTTCCTCCAAAACCTTCACATGCTCCCTCTGCTTCTCTCCCGCCTTCCTCGCCAAGAACAAAGGGGTATTCCCCGCTTTATTTCGGGCGTGTACGCTTGCGCCACGCTTGAGTAACTAATTTTGAGTGGGGGGATTAGTAAGTGGTTTAGTGGGTTATTTTGGGAAATTTTGGGAGACTACGGTGTGGGGAAGTTTTGATAAAGCGAAAGATGAGGTGACGGGGTTTTGAGGTGGGGAGATAGAGGGGGAAAGGTCTTTGGTGGGTTTATAGAAAAATTGGGGGAAGGGGAGGAAACTCATGAGAGCAGAGAATTTATGAAAATGCGATTTTCGTCTGGACTAGCAGACTAGCGGACTGGATGACATGATATATGAAGGGCTCTCAGGCTGTGAGATGAGATTTCACTGTCTCATTCAATGACTGTGATATCGAAAATGTGTTGTATGTAGTGTTTTTCAAATGTTATATATATCTGTGAGTGAGCACATTCAAGAAGATGAGAATCTTCAAAATGATTTAGACTTCTCAAATTAATAATCCAAACATCACAAATGATTTGAATACTTCAAATTATTTGTGTAGAAGATCATTATATTATTGTGACATAACAATCAATCGAAGAGAAAATCAAAACTTTTCATTATCGGACATGAATTCGAGAGATTAGAAACCTGGAAAAATCTACAGGCAAGAGAAGAGAAAATATTTTAAGCGGAAGCACTACCTACTTCTCTCAAGAGGTCTACGGAAGGACCTACAGCCCCCAAATGTAAAGCGGTATTTCCTACGTAATCGGTTGTTTGAAGAAGACCAGCTCGATCATGGTCGAGGATATTGATAATGGCATTTGAATCCCCTTTTTCAATGGCATATCCTAATCCCGTAAAAGCGTGTTGTTGAGCTGTCACTGCGACTTCGGTTGGTGGATGTGAAAAAGCTGTGCTACCTTCCTCGGTCATTTCTCCACGAATGGAACATTGCATTTGCATGGTGACATCGTCGTATGTAAGATCAGGAAGAGCGAGGAGGAAAGAAAGTTTAGTGAGTGCAGCTTCTGTTGTTAAGTCGTGACCGAAAACTACACCTGCTCTGCCTAAAATGGTGGCTGGTGCGTACAGCGGGGATACGGAGCCGGAGTGGCATTGTGATACATTGACTATGATTACACCTCTCTCGCATGCCTCTTTCATGATTTTGATCATACTTCCGTCATCTCCACTGGGTGCGTTACCGGCTCCGAAAGTTTCGAGAATAAGGCCACGGAGGTTTGGAATACGAAGGACGGCATCAATCATTTCTGGTTTGATACCAGGGAAGATACGAAGACATGCTACGTGGGAAGTATCAAGATTTAATTGTACTCCGAATTTAGCGATCGATCGTGGACGACGAACGAGATTCCAGTTGACTGTTGCTCCTAAAGCAGTCACTTTTGCTAGAGGTTCACAATTTGGTGAAGCAAAAGCATCAAAGGAGGTAGCCGAAACTTTGGTAGTGCGATTTCCACGGAATAAATTGTGATGAAAGAAAAGACATACTTCCGGGATCATAAAGGTTCCGGCTATGATTAATGATCCAAGAAGGTTGTCCACGGCATCAGACTGAAGAGCAAAGATTGAAGCTTGAGATCCCGTAAGAATAACAGGTTTTCCAAGATGGGACAGCATGAAAGATAAAGCTGAACTCGTGTATGCCAAACTATCTGTACCATGAAGAACAACGAAACCATCGAATAAATGATAATTTCTTTCAATCGTGGTCGCTATTTGTGTCCAGCCATTTGAAGATATTGATGAAGAATCTAGCAAGACGGGAAATTCGTACAAGGTATAACGAACATGTCGAGAATACGTGCTTGGAGGCGTACGTAAACTGGGTAAATATTCTTCTGTAGTGTTTGTGGTCATGACTGGCATAGGATCTGAGTACGAGTTAGTCATTTATTAATTCTCCGAAACATATTGCGTATGCGGTGGATTATCGTTATCGGAATAAAGCAATGCGTATCCAAAGCGGAGATAATGCAATGCAATGAACGACGATGGGATGCGTGTGACATTTCTTAATATAGATCATTCAATGGGAGTTGATTGAGATGTCACCGGAGGACTACCACTGACATATTCCGAAATGAATTGGTTTAGAGACTCACTAGAGCCATTCAGTGTAACTTGGAGACGCGATTATGTGTACAAGAAGTCCCTTGAGATCTTCGAAATATGTCACACATAGCGAACACCTCCTAGCAACTTTACACGACTTTCGTCATATCGGCGTAAATATTCTGATGGTGTTCAAGATTGAAGACATTGGACGTCATTGAAGATTGTCCCGGTCTCCACGATCTGAAATTATATTATACTGATGTAAAAAGCAGAGGAGTCTAGAACTAAACTCTATCGCACAATGGACAACTGAATGAAAAGGATGTCAAAATCGAATTCATCTAGACTTTTGAGCAGTTTTCAATGACTGACCAAATCCAAATTTGACAACCAAGTGATCCTTCAGACCCAAGTGCTTTTCGATTTAATGGCACTTTGAGTTTGAGGGTTTCCATGTCCTGGCTCACATCAATTGCATTTCAATGTATCAACTTGGATTTGACAATCAAATGCTTGTCAATGTCGATTCACAGGTGACCATCAAATCACCCTCCATCAGACTAGATGCTTAGGGTTTGGAATTTGAATTGTGCACATCCATCGCGCGTGTAATGGTGATTGTATAACCGAATTTCACAAGATGAAAGACTCTCTCACCTGGATTTGAACCGTCGTTGAATGACGGTCTAGTAGCCATTCCTTCTTTGAGAAAGCCTCTCGCTGGAACTAAGCCTTCCGGTGACGATTTCATACAAATGGTACCTCCTGTCATAATGATAAGGACTCTACCCTCTGGGTAAGATTGTGTCGCCATGGTGGAAATGTTTTTGATAGTTTATTGTTCGATGCAATGCAAGTCAAACTTCAGATCCCACACCAAACGAAAGAGTGCGATGATGAGGTGTGGTAATATGGTCGGCGTCGTGGTCTAGATGCAATAAATGAATGTAATGTGAAGATAAGAAAAAATTGATTGTGTTCACATGAGCGCATGAATGAATGAATGAGTGAACGGAAACATCCACATCCATATTTTTTGATCAATCATCTTTCACGAAAGGAAAACTATAACGTAATTGACCAATTAGAGCTGAGGTTTGAGGTTCAGGCTTGAGGATGTTGTTGAAAATTTGTAAGGAAAAGATCACTGCATCAGAGGTTGGTGCCTTATTCATCAGGCGTGGATATGTATATACGTAGATATATACATACATAGATACGTATATAGATATATAGATATATGCATATAGACACTTACATACATAGATACATATATGGACACTTACATTCATTCGTTCATTCATTCATACGTACATACATACTCCTACATTCGAACATCTCTGGCCACGCGCTAGTATACAAGATCTTGTCGTTTGACTGTATGGTTGAACGATGGAATGATCATGATTGCATGCCATACCTTCCCATCTCCCTACCAACTGACTTACTACCAGTGTACCTAGTCTCGTATATCGGTACAGAAGCTGGTGATGCACGGAAGTACGAGTATCCATCGTGGTATCGAATGGCATTCTAGCATAGTACAATCGATACAATCCAATGCAATCCTGTCGCAAAAAGTGAGGGTATTCCGAGGAAATACATACCGGGTACAGAGGTTGGTACCCATTAGGGTGATTTTGTCTTTTATCTTTTCTGTTTTCTGTTTTCTGTTTTCTGTTTTCTGTTTCACGTGTCATGTTCCTATTCCCCTTGTACTCCAATCGCTCTTCTCTTCCTTCTCCGCTCTTCTCTTCTCCTCCATTCTGATTTGCATGCAACTCCTGCACGGTACAAGGGCATCAAGGCTCTATCCATCCGTACCAAGACTTTTTCTACTAATTTTATATTGGAGGCGCAACTAATCCTTTCTGCCACTATGCACACACCACCGGATTACTAACGACCGCCCCGAAAATCATCAGGAGGGGACTGGGCACCGGGCACTGGGCACTGGGCACTGGCACTGGCACTGGACTCCGACTCGGACTCGGGAGAACAAACGATGAATGCTGGGTGAGTGGTGAAGGAGCTTCATTTATCCCAACCCATCCAAGCATCCCAAGTATCCCACCGTCCAACCATAAATCTGATCAAAATATACTCTTCCCTTCTTCACATTCATATATTTAGAGGATTCCCTCGTCGACGACCATGTCATCAAAGATCATCGACATTCACTCGCATCTTCGTCCACAAAGACTACCATCTCCATCTCCATCTCCATCTCCATCTCCATCTCCATCTCCATCTCCATCTCCATCTCCATCTCCACCACCACGACCACCGCCACTCCTCTCCTTCTTACCATTCCACTCTTACCATCCACGGACCTTGCCTTGCCTACTCCCTACCTAGCTCACATCATATCATTGCTCTTCCCAGTCGAGAATCTTATTAAAAGCTGCAAACTCCACAAGCCTGTCGGTCCCGAGATAAAGTCCGACGTACTCCCAAGGCCAACCACTCTATCAAACCGGGTGACATACATTTTTATTTCTCTTGCCAAGCATTCAATTCTTTTTGAGTGCGGTATAAACTCAACTGTGACTTTCGTTCTCTTCGATTCCTCTCTGCAATTTCATGGAGAAGAAAGAAAATCAAGAAAAAGAATATATGCAAGAAAGTCGAACGTGATCACCGCAGCCCGTACTTCGTTCCCCGTACCCCTCGCCCTTTCCTGCATACGCGAAATCCTCCACTCACGCGTATAAATTCTAGCTTGGCTATGCGACAAACCTTCGCATTCGCATTTACAACCGCAGCTATGGCAGCAGCTCTAGAAGATACTCCAGTTTCCTACGAGGATTTGGCCGAAATTGAAAGGGAATTCGATGATGTTGAAACGGAAATTAGTATGTCATGATATTTTCTTATTTTTCTTATTCTTTTATGACGTTGGAGGCACTTGGATTGGGATACTTTGGAGGGGTTGAATGCGCCACTCCCCCTTTGGACTTTATCAGATCAAGATCAAATCAGGTCGATTTTTCGTACGACATTCCACGGATGTACATGTATACATTACATACGGTCATTTTTATCATTGTTTGGTATCTTTACAGCATCTGCCAATATTATACTCATACTTCAATGTGGTGAAATATCAATTGACTAACTTTCTATCAGTTCGTCAACAAGTCTCCCTTACTCAACCTCTGTATCTTCGTCGCAACAAAACCATCTCTCAAATCCCAAATTTCTGGGCCCTGGTACTCGAACAAGCTCCTCCAGATATAGATCAATATATTCAACCTTCCGATTCCGCTCTTCTCCTTTCCTCACTTACCTCCCTACATGTATCGCATTTCGAACTCGAAGATTCACAATCTGACAATGGAGATCCAAGATCTGTATCAATCACATGGACTTTCTCTCCAAATGAATATTTTACAGATGAGAAATTGGTCAAGAAGTTTTGGTATAGAAAGAGCCTTGGAGGTTGGTGTGGATTGGTCAGTGAACCTGTTAGGGTCCATTGGAAAAAGGGAAAAGATTTAACAGGAGGTTTATTGGATATGGTTTGTGATGCTTGGGATGCAGAACGAAAGGAAAATTCGAAATCGACTCTACAACACAAAACTCTGGAGAAGAAAATGAACAATACAAGTATGGGAGGTTTAAGTTTCTTCGCATGGTTTGGATTTATCGGTCGAAAAGTTAGTGAGAAAGAAAGTAAAGAAGCAAATGCTAGAGATTTAGCAAAGAGGGAAGCCAGGAAAAATGGAAAGAAAGTGGTCGAATCGGATGATAATGAGAGTGAGGAAGAAGAAGAAGATTTGGAAATGAAATTGGAAGTCTTTCCAGATGGTGATGATCTTGCCATTGCTATTACGGAAGATTTGTGGCCTGGTGCTATCAAATATTTCAGTTGGTCTACCCTTTGATTTCCTATCAGTAATTTTCTACTTCTCGACTATTGAATGTACTAACACACAATTATAGCTGCAGCACAAGAACAAGATGCGCTATCAGATGCGGATTTTGAATCAGATGATGATGATGATGATGGAGAGGAAGAATCAAATGAAGCAGAGAGACCAAGTAAGAAACAAAGATCCTCTTAATATTCAGGATCACATATCTTGTTTGGATCGATTCAGTTCTATAAAGGGTATTTAAAAGGGTCGGTTAGGTTAGGCGATCTTCAGAATGGATATGAAAAGTTTGTTTATTTTTTATATCTGGATTGAATCTCTCCGGGGTAGGAAAAGGACGGTTTGTTTGGATGGCGTGGTGTTTTTTGTGTTGATTCGGAATTGCAATAACGGAAGCACATGCGGATCAGTTTACAATTGCTATTCGAATTGGATTGATTGAGTTGTTTGGATTGAATGGAATTTAATTAATGCATTAAGACAAGATGATAGATTATCAACAATCGCGATGGGGAGTTGGAGTTGGAGTTGGAGTTGGAGTTGGAGTTGGAGTTGGAGTTGGAGTTGGAGTTGGAGTTAGAGCTTGGGGTTTGAATTGGAGAGAGGGTCTTTTTTTATAATGTGTGGGGATGGTGGTAGGTGGTAGGTGGTAGATGGGTGATAAAAGAGAATGGGAGAATGAATGGACGACATGAGATGATATAATATAGGAAAGAGGGTTATATTTGGTATCTAGGTACTTGAAATCAAGATATTACTCATTTATTTTCATCGTGCTCTTGCGATGGTTGTATTTTGTTGGGTTGGATTGGAGCTTGAGAGATATGTTGCTAGGTAGGTAGGTGTGTAAATTCTGAGATTTGGAATTCTTCTTGTGTCTGATAGATATATGAGGAAGATTTGTTTTTTGGGTGTTTTCATTATTTAGGAATATTTGCATTTGCATTTGAATGTGAATTTTTGGAAAAGAAATGCGAAGGATGAGATGGGATGGGATGGAATGGGATGAGTATAGGAGGAGGAGAGATGAGTATGGGAGAAGCAGAGGGAGAGTACTTGGTGATGGTTATGGCTATTGTGATGGTGATGATGTTGTTGTTGGTGATTGTAGTGGTGAGTGAGAGATGCATTGATATATAGTCATCTCTCTATCCCTTCCTATCAAATACTTCCAAACTCTGAATGACAAACTCTATAGTCTAGATACTGATAATGATAGGGTTAAGTCTTTGGGTGTATAGATATAGATATATATACTTTCCTTCCTTCCTTCCTTTCTTTTACAGTTCATTAGTATGTTTGATTGATTGATTGATTTGTTTGTTTGTTTGTTTATGTGGGTATATGTATATATATATGTATATATATAAAATAAAATGAAAGGTTTGTGAATTCTAGAATATGTATTTATCTCTATCTTTGTAACGAGTAACAGTAGATAGGAGAAGATAGGAGATAAAGAGTTGGAGAGTCGGTTGGATTAGATGGATATTGAGTATTAGGCGAGTTGGTGAGTGAGCGAGTGGATACATGGGGTGTTATGTAAGGGAAGGGAGGAGAGGATGTTTTAGGAGGGGAAGGGAAGGCAGCGTTTGGTGGGGGGGGGGATGATGGGTTCGTGAGGTGAGGGGTTGGAGTATAGAATTTACGCGGGTTTTAAGGATTTTTTTGGAAGTGGCTTTATATCTGTGGTGGATGGACTGAATAATCAACAAGCGCAGAATGTGGCAATCTCTTTCTGGAGAATTTTTCTGGAATTGCATCGCAGAAGCGTGGGGAATTGGGGAAATGGAGAATTTCAGGAATATAGGAAAGGGGATTGATTTATTTCTTACTTTGCGGAGAAGCGGGTGCGGAAGTCAGAGTTGGAATTGGTTTGGGTAGGGTATGGATATGTTTGAAAGGATTGATGGTCTTGAGATGAGAGGCGATTCTTGGATTATGAAATTTGTGTGTATATGTGGATTGATGATGATTGTTAGAGTCAGAGTTAGAGTTAGAGATAGATCAAAAATGAAAGATCAAAGATGAAAGATGAAAGATTATTAGGAAGGAGGAGCGCGATACATGTATAGTGAGAAAGAAGGAAAATGGTAACAGAAAAATTCTGTTTAGAGGATTGAGAATGAAGTGGTGGTTTCTTGTTCGGATAGTGGTTTTATCTTTGGGGAAGATTATAGAGAGGTGTGTATTGCAGGTGGAATGGGATGGAATGTGATGGAATAGGGTGTGATGGAATAGGATGTGATGGAATAGGATAGGATGGGATGGGATGGAATAGGATGGGATGGGATGGAATAGTAGGATTGATATTTTCATGCTCTGTTCTGTTTTATGATTGTGTGTGTAACGACTATAGTAAGTTTTCACTGCCCCTTGGAAGGGAAAATTGTAGATGCTAATGTATAGTGTATTCGGAATTGGTCTTCTCTCTTCTTACTTTATGTCTGTGGAAGCGGCGGATCTAGACGAATCGATGGGTTTGCTTTTTACTATTGTGTTTTTAATTTTATTTTTTTCCAGTGCGGAAATGTGGGAGTGGATATCTTTTTCTTTGGATTGAGTTCAAACACTAGTATCTGAGATAGTTTAAGGAGCGTGGATAGAAGCGATTAGATATATTGCTTGGAAGTATAAGTGTTATTTTTGTTAGAGAGACTTTCTAGGAGAATATCGAGCCGAGAAGATGGATGGAAGTCGAGAGAATAATAGATAGTATGGTGGTAAACTAGAAGGACTGATGAGGAGATATCTTGAAGTCCTAGTCCAAGAAAACTAGAAAAATAAATAGAAAAAATGCAAATAGTAATGAAAGCAACAGAAGTAGGATATATCAGTCAAGCGAGTTGATTCAACTATCTAAACGGCACCTTAACTGCAAGATATCCGTGTCGAATCATTTCAACAAACGAGAGTCATCAACACATAAGAAGATAAGACAGGGAGGGCAATTCTGGATCTCGCAGTCTTCAAATAATGAGGTGAAGAATTTAGAAATGTATGATAAGAAATTTTCTCAATGTTCTTCTATATTCGGAAGCTGCGTTAAGGAAGTGAAATTGCGATTCAAGAATACAAATACACCTCACACACTTATGATTTTAGAGAGAGAGAGAGAGAGAGAGAGAGAGAGAGAGAGGCCTGTGAGTGATAGATTATGCGCAATTAATAGCTTTTGGAAGTGCCCGAGGTACTAATATTACCTACGTAGACTACTGTATTTAAGATAAATAACAATCCCGACTAACAGCGAATAAGGGGAGTAAATTGGGGTGGGGGTAAAAATACAAATCGATGATAATGAAAACTTACTAACCGTGAGATAGATATCACGACAACAAAAGAATATCAAGGAGATTTTCCAAGACTCCACGGAATTTGTTCTGGGTTTCGTATTGATCTCTAAAAAGATTTTCAGATCCAGAATTCTGACCTCATCTTCGTCCTGCTGCCAGTTGCGATCTCTTGCTGAGATAATTACCCGAGATGAGATAGGTGGAGATGGAAAGTTTTCATGTACATGTATGTGAGATATTTGAGCTCGACGGCGTAGAAATGTCGAGAGGGAAGAAGTAGAGCAGAATTTGAGGAGATCTAAGAAGGGAGAAACCCTGCATTTCATATCGCGGGGTATAAAAATGAGGATTTGCTTGGGGCTTTAAAGAGGTATCTAGGATTTGGTTCCCTTGCTTTAAAGATTTCAAGGCTTGGTGTGGAGATGTCTGATTGTGGAATATAAGGGTGTAAAAGATACTTTAGCTTTGGGTGGGTTCTAAAAACTATGGCTCTCGGAACAATTAAATATTTTCATGGCTTCTGAAGTAAATGGTAAAGTCCTGTACTCGCTATCATTCAAATAGATTTTTGTTGTTACTTTGGTGATTGTTAAAAGAGTAATGATAACACTACCAGCATTCCCAACGGCAAGTCTAACTGAGTACACCGGCCAATCACTCTAGGCCGAAGACCAAGGATGGTGAACAAGATCGATTGAGTATGCTAAATTGCTCACCAAAGTCCATAGTGAATCGAAGCCTCTTGATTGGCATTAGCTTGAGGCATTCTATTTCAGAATATCCATGGCTTTATATACCCTCCCAATATACTACATTCGAGTATCTGAAGGGGATGAAGATGCTGAAACTTAACATAAAGGGCTTAGTGAATTACCACCTTAAATTCTCACAAGAAAAATATAAACAATATCCAACCACCCAATTCACCTACCCTCCCATCTCCTAAGAACCGAAATATTGCATCTACAATATTTAAACCCCGAATTTCCACATCTCAACATCATAAAATGGAAGAAATGCTCTGGTTGAGAGTTCTATGGGAAAACAAGCGGTAAAATTTCCAAACCATACATTCCTAGTCAAACTTTAACAAAAATCATGACGTGATTAACCTCGCACATAAGCGATGGGACTTTTATTCTTATGTCGTCATCGAATAAACATGACACTTAGTACTGTCGTTGGACATCAAAAAGTAAATGTAGTAATTATAATCACAACAATAAGTAGCGGCAATAGTAAGATTGATTGAAAGATGTAGAAATATTTTTACAGAGAACTTATAATGCGTAGAAAAAAGTTTAGAGTCTGTGTAGTAGCTTCATCTGAACTTCCCAGAAACCATAATATCAATTTTATGTTCTTGGAACGTCATATAAATGATCGTGAGTAACAAAACCGAGTCCTCTTTGTACACTTTTCATTTTCGTTTTCGATGGGTAGATAGCCTTAGCATGTCTCGACAATTTTCATGCGGCACGTGGATTTCGGGGTTTAAATACCCATGCTGTGAAAACTATTCCAGCAAAACCTCGCGCTATATAAAATAATGCAAAGTTATCCATACTAAATTAGGAATCGAGATACTCTCTCCGTAGCAAAGATGATGAGGGACCCGAGATAGAAAGCATGAGATGTGGCGATTTAAATCGAGATGAATCGAGACCTTACTATCTGAAAATCAAACACGTAGTTCAACGACAACGATAGAAGCCTAATAACAACATTCATAACTAGATTTCTTATTACATCCAAGAGAGAAAATGATGGGGTTAAAGAATAGACCGACAATGTAATTCTGTCATAAGAGTTATGAAATCGGGGCTTTTCCCCATTTAAATGAATGAATACGTTGATCCTAACCCATTAGGTATGAGATAATCATGATATAGACCTTTAAGACCCGTTCAAAATTCATACGCTATGCATTATCTCAAATTCACCTACACATCTAAGCAAGCACCATTACAAGCTTTTAATAAAGGAAGCTACACCTCGATGTATTCTCACACCCGCCACCTAGTTCAAGTCAAGCGAAGCAAAAAGCATACACAACAAAACCTCCATCATTCAAAAGACCATCACCCAATACAATTCATTCGTCATTCTCAAATAAAACATCTCAAGAACGAATATCCCATGATCCCATTTGTATCTTCCAGTCGTTGATAAGATGCCTAAATATGCATTCGCATGGGAACTAGATGCAGCTCTGAGAATCCCGCCTTCTAACCCCTCAGCACCGAATAACCCTGCCACAATCTACCACCCAGACAAATAAATTACCGGCACATCATACCTGCAGACCTTGACATGAACGATACGGCACACAGAAAGATACACACATACGAATACCAAAGCGTGCATCAACCGCATACATGGATAGCCTAAACGGTCCCCCTTCCCCTAAACCCCCTGTCAATAGCTTTTCATTACCAGGGTACTCTAACGAATAACCTAAATAAGTAAGAACGATCAATGCAAGATTGATGCCGTGCACGTGCATCAGCTACCACAACGAGTCATCACATTCAAGTTCCCAGCGGGACCACAACGCGAAAAGGTTAGTTCGGATGAAAGTATCCAGCGCTGCCGAGAAATGTTTAACGTACAAATCTGACCCTTTTCCCCTCTTTTACAGGGGATTTCGGATGAATGTTATTGATTGGCTTGCACATGCATGAATAATGCACATAGCATAGAACCATGTATACACACAATCCCGTTTTTACATGGAGTTCTCGTGACCTGTGAAAGGTATATGTTACATAACTACTGCAAGTTGTACACAATTTATATATTCTGCCATGTATATTTAGATCTCATATCAATAGTTACAAGCTGAACTGCAGATAATCATTACAAGTAAAGCTCAGCTTCCATATTTGTCACTTGGAATGCTTGAGATTTGTACTAGAAGATGATATTGCTACAGCGAGCTGTGTTAGTTATGCATTCTGCTGCGAAAGTGTAAATTTAGTACAGATAGTTACAAGCTGAACTGTACATAAGTAATGCGAGTGAACCTTGGCATATAACTTCAGCGCTTGCTATGCTTGCGATTTGCACCAAATGGTAGTTCTACTGAAGTGTCAAGAAGGAAGAAAAAGAAGATAAATAGTCGGGGTATGGAACGGAGAAAAACATCAATTAGAAGAGAATAATTCCATCACTTCCACTCCATCCTCTGATCAATTCAACATGCCTTACAATGCCCGATCAATTGATCTCCCCAAATCAGTCGCTAGTGGCGGGTTAGAAGACCCCCGAGCATCCCACCAAGAATTTTTCACACAACGAATGACATGCCGAGACGTAAAGGATTTCATTTCCAACACATCAGGATTCTCGCCTTTGGAACCCGGATCTAACAGGACATCTCACCAGAACAAACGAAGCGACAAGAGCCAGACCAAGCTCGATGAAATCATTTCTCGCGCCAAGGAGATTGGTGCATCTAGCGCCAAACAGAATGCGGGACAACCTTTGTCGGACCTCGTCCCGGGGCTAGTTACTACTGGTGGTTTGAGTCGATCTCCTGCTTTTGATTGTCTGCCCGTGGTATCTCATTGGGCTGAGCGTACCGATGAATCTTCAGCCGCGGATCCTGCTGTTACGGTCCGCCTTTCCTCAACCTGGGAGAGTGTTCATGTCATTGGAGAAGGAGCCACCATGCAATCTCCACTCGGAGCACCTTGCTGGTCGCTCAAGACTCACGGCATCTCTCCGGTCGATGCAGAGTCAAGTAAATTCTCTCAAAGATATATAGCCGAAAGCAAGACCCTGGTGACGACTGTTGCTTTGGCTCGTCGAGTCGATACGCCTTTGACCGGAGGGGTTCTGAGCGCTGCTGCTAGTATCTCTTGGATACGCAATACACGCGTAGCAGATGCCGTCGATTGTGCAGTGGGGTTACTTTCCGACGCTGCAGAACTTTTGACCGCACGCAACAAGGTACTAGCAACAGGAACCACACAGCGTCTTCCGTTTGCCGAGGTGCAAGAGGTACGTATGCCCACTTGGTGCTCAGTGCGTAAACCTCTCCCTCCAAAGTTGAGCGGCGTGGCGCTCTCAAATGATCAGACTACACTCGATGTTCTCGCACGTGAAAATTGCGAGGGGCCGCTACTCAACACTAGTGTGTTTTCAATGTCGATTGGTTACAATCGTGGTGTCTATGGTGGATCTATATCCGGATTATGGGCAATCATGGATTCAGCCTTCGTTCTTGATTATTCTATTGGAAAAGATAACCCGCAAATGGCGGATAAATTGGCATTTAGCTTCGCTGAAGTGGCTGCTGTTGCCGAAACTTCCATGTCCGCAAGTCCACATATTACAGACATTCGAGTTGTCAAGGGCTGCAATTATTCATGTATACGCCAGAAAGCGAAAATTGAAGACGATGACCCGGGACGATCCCGCCCGTGTATTGTCGTGTGGAATGACTTAGCCCGATTAGCCCGTTATAAGGTTGCAGATGCTGTTTTCTGTCATGTATATTACGATTCAGGTGGTGGGGAACAGATGGCTGCAATTGCAGGGCTAGGATGCGTGTCACATGATTGGATCGATCTAGGAGCCGATGTAGCATGCGGGGAGGTCAGCAATATTATCCCTTCATTAACAAGGGGGTCATTAGAGGAAGAGCCACTCGCCGAAGTTTACTCGCGCTTGACGGGTGCAATGATCTGGTATCGCGATAACGATCCATATAACCCCGCCGCTCTCTGCCTTTTGTTCACCCACTGGTGGCAACTTGCCAACTGTCGCCACAGACCCATCACCCTTCTTGGCCGGACCGATATTGATGTCAACAAGTCCATTGTCGCCACAGTTCCAGATGGACGACCATCACTAGAGCACTTCAGAGCCTCTGGTATCAAGATAGAACGCAGTCCACGAGCCCTGGCCAATGCTGAGGCACGGCTCCAATCTGTCATTTCCTCAGGTCCCTTGCCAGAAACTCAAGCTGTCATTGATCTCCTCGTCAGCCCTGTTATTGCATACGTGAAAGGTGGAGATTACCTTCCATTGGAAAATGAATATGTAGGAGCTGTCCTCGCGGCGGAAATAGCTTATCCTCACGGGCAAAAGATTATGGAATTGTGGGATTTGGCAATTGTCATGTGGGAATGCGGAGCTTTGTGGGGGGCAGGGGTAGCTGGGCTTGCGTATACACATGGTGGTCGTTTGAATTGTGACAGGGCTCGCGATGACTTGTCGGAAACTACCTGGAGTTAAACAGTGTCACAATTTGTTTTTAGAGCCATCATACTAAACATTTCGATTTATTCCCTTAATAAATTCTGGGTAGCATGGAGCTGAGTACGTCGGAGAGTTTTCTTTTCTGGCGAGTGTCCATTATGGATACCGCGCATCCCAACTGAACAAGCTCGATAGTTGAATGAATACATACATGCCGAGTTTTCTGCATGCCCCATTGCTGAAGCCATGAAATTTGGATCGATGTACTAAGACATCTACCATTCAACTGAGACTGAAAGAACGTTGAGCTTATTCCCACCGTTCGGTATCCAGCTCTTCGCTAAAGCATTCCGAATCCATCTTGGTACCCATATACCATACATACCACGTTCTTCTCACGTTTTTGACACGTTCCACACGCGTCTATCAAGTTTCCCCCCCGTGCGCTACCTCCCAACCCCCGCATTAGACCTGAGTACGTGTGCCATCCAATCTCGTTTGTTCCAAGAATACGATGCTTGATGTCGATCACCATCCAATTTCCACCCTCTTCCAAACACCCTTCTTCTTCTTCTTTTTTTGCTCTAAGAAACATCTTTGAAGAATTTCCCAACAGACAATTCTACTAATCCCCCCATACCTCCAAAACGAACTCGGGTCTCATATAGCGCCTCAATTCGAGCTCCGATATAACGTTCTCATTCCCCAGACCACATTTAAGCGTACGAAATAAGCATGGTTCGATCCCTCGTTTTCAAACGCACATGCTTTTTTAGCCCAGCCGCATGGGAGGCCGCATATCATACATCATCAACAACCAAAAGTCTTATCTTGACGAGCTGTCATAAATCCCACAACCACGGTTCCACCACCTTGGATATTCGCATAGCGTAACGTTGCGTCTTGAGTTAGATATCTAATCTTTCCAACCCAAAGTATTCAAGCGCCCAAACCAATAGGCGATCTCCTATAATACTCTTTTCATTTTGTGTGAACTTAATATGCACTAGCACTAGCCAAGACGGGCTATACCCACCAATATGGAATAGCACGTTAACTTTCTCCGTGGTCCCCACCAAATTTCCGTACCCGAAGATCCATGGCTGATCCGATCACATTTCATCATTTCCTTCATGCATCCGTTGATCTATGCTAATATAGGGATTGAAGCCCAGGAACTTTTCCCAAGAGAAAGTATAGAAACTTCTCGGAAAATATGTATTAATATATTTCCTACTTCGATATACACCTCGACATACACTTCGTCAGAATATCTCAAACAGAAAAATAAGGATTGCTAACGCTCCAATTCAGGTGGTATGATTCTCAAATCAGCCGAGTAAATTCTCCGAACCCGGTGATTAAACGTGTTAACAATTTCCCGAATAGGTTGTACTAGCATTTGTGTGTAGGGAAAAGAGAGCTTAACAAGAAAGAGAAAAAGTAACAAGAATATGCAGGTAGATCGTGAGAGTGAATGATAGACGAGGTGTGAATAATGAGATTTCGACCAGTCCAGCCAGCAGGAAGTACCAATGGATCGCAAAATAGTATAATAAACATATACTCCATGGAACATTATTCTTACAACTAGGATTGAAACGAGGCTATGCCATCTTCGTGCCTGACATGAAAGATTGGCCGAACCCGAGTGAACGGATATACTACTCAATACATCAATTGTAAATTATGATGTTTGCGATAAGTAATAGAGAGTTGACCCGCCAGAAATTTGAGCAATGTGATGGTGGAGACATGATGTGATGTGACGGACAAGCTTAGACCGGATTGCAACAGGTACCACTGTAACAACGGGAACGTGGGATGCAGGGAAACTTCCCAGTATCTTGAAATCCACGAAGATTTTCTTAAGCCCGGAATTCCTACCAGTATCTGAAACGTTAAGATGAGTGATGAATGTAAGCAGCGAAGAAAAATGGTTTGTCAGATATTCAATTATTCTCTTCCATTCGTATGTAAAGTTGGGGCTAATCCCCGGAACATCTGGTTGGCCGCCGTGACGATTAATCCAGGCCAAACACCCATCCATCCATTCCTCCCAATATCTCCTTCCAAATAGTACATGCACTTCTCCAACCAAATCACTCAACTAAACCTATATCTCAATAACACAATGATCCAGAAGACAAACAAAGAATACCACCACCACCGCCATTCACAACGACAATCTTTGAATTCAGAATTTTCCCCACCATTTATCCATCCATTCGTCCATTCATCCCTCCATCAATTGCCATGCCCGTCCAATATGTGCCGTTTAATTTTATGTAATGTAATGTATTGTATGTAAAAATGTCTTTCGTTCAATCCAAAAGCCAAGTAGTAGTAAACCGAAGTTAAAATCTCGCTCGCATCGCAGTCACAAAAGGGTATCCAGGCGTAGTTCTGACATCCTTTCATTGAATTCCAGTTCGCGCAAGTGCAAGCAAAGCAGACAGAATGTAGGAGAATAAAAGGTAAACAACTCGCAAATGTCATTTTTCATTTCGTCGTAAAACCCTAGCCAGTGGTTCGAAAAAAGTAGTGAATGCGAAAAAGGGCAAAGCGAGTACGAAGCGAATTAAAAGACTGTTCCATCACTGAGGATAGCAATTGGTGGACATTGAGTGTTAGGTCGTGAGATTTCGGCCATCTCTCTGCCTCCCTATTTAATTTGTTAGTACAACAACACAGAATGGATGAATCAATGTGACAAACCTTCCAGCTGCCAGCCTCCAACATCTGTGGCAGAGATAACTTATCTTGACCAAAAAGTCCTAGACTGGTATTGACCTCTTCCAACAACAAGTCTAGGAACCCGACGGTCACAGCTCTCCACTCGACGATCACATCATCATCCGGTGTGAACATTGGAACAACTTCCAAACTTGGTTTGCCTTCTCTCTCTGCGTTTCGATGAAATGCTTCGAGGCCTCTCTTTGTTTCATCTCTTCTCAGCGTCAATACGCCAGTATCAATAAATAGACCACCATTTCGATATTCGGGTAGACCAGTCAATAGTTCAGCTCCGGCAAAATGGATGTTCATGAGCTTAGTCATTGGTTGCATAAGAGAGTAACAAAGCCACTGAGAGAGTTTGTGGAAAGGAACGATTGTCTCCCAGAGAGGGGTTGCGGCATCTGCAGGCATGGTAGTTAAACGCCATGCATCACCGATGGATGTACCATCAACTTCTGTGCGAGATGCTGGCCAGATTGGTGCAAGGCCATCAATCAGGACACTCCACAGGGTAGGTAAAGGAACGATTGGCACAGATGCGGCTTGTGTTGAAGGATGGGAGATAAGGAAATCTGTGAACGTTAGGATATGATACTGCAAAATGTTGTGAAAATACTACATACCTAGCATGTTTCCAGGTCTAGCATCTTCACCAAAGAGAGAAGGATTTCGTAAAGCTTTAGCAAGTTTAACCAGTAAACCAGTTCTACCTGCCAAACCAGCAATCGGATTCTGCTCAGTGACTTGTAGACCTGAGCTCATGATCTCCACAGTCAATCTGGACAGTCCATCTGCATCGACTTGGTGTGGTTGTTCTGGATTACTACTGAAGGTACCAGCCTTGAACATTTCCAGACTGGCAATTGCCAAGCCTTCACTTCTCCTGTATGTGCGACCATTCTCAACACTCTTATACTTCCATGATGTACCTGCACCAGCATCGAGTAAGACGGATATAAGGAAGAGATCGAGAATTCGGCGGCATCGTTCAGAAGGATCAACTTGGCTTGGCCAGCTTCCTAAGAGCTCTCCGATTCTATCTCTACCTCCTACGTTGAAATGTTGCCATCGACCGTGAGGGGGAATGGCGTTGTAGTCGGATGCAAAATCGCGCTATAATCACAACAAACATTAGGGACGAGATCTTTCGCACCGGTGAAGTGTGCAGTGAGCAGTGTAGATGTGAACACGTACCTTGATTACAGAGACGACAAACTTTGTAGTATCTTTGAATCTTCCCATGTCAACTTCGAAATGATTCAAATCATTCTTCTTTGCCTTCTCCAATACGATGCCACACCTTTCCCGGACAGCGCCAATACTTCTCAAATATCCAGCGGGGTCGACATTTGGATCTGGTGCCTTGGGAAGTGCGATCTTTGGTATGGTGGGGATAGACATTCTTGAGAAGCCAGGAGTGGAGGGTGATCTCAGTGAGGATTGTGATGAGCGAAAAGATTGAACTTCAGTTAATTGTGTAGAGTTTGTTCTTGATGATGAACCATTCGAAGGTGAAGTCTTTTCTTTGCGTGAAAAGAGGCCCATACTTCCGTATTTAAACGTCTCCCCTTGCTTGGTCGGTATGCCTTCTTTATGCAGATGCCCTGTATGATGCAGCGCAGTGCGTCGTTTTCGTCCCCTGGTAGGTAACTCGTGGTTTCGTTGGCTGGCCGTACTTGGTCACAATCACCGGATGCCCTGTTAATCTGCGGAAAAGCTAGGTCGGTCTTTTTATTTTATTTTAATTCGAATCACCTTTTTCTTTCTCGTAACGGGGCCTTTTTGATTATCGTTGCTGGCAAATGCACAGTACAGACAGCGCTCTGGTTTCGATAAGCCCGTAGCTGATTTGGAGAGGGGAGGGGGCTTTGTAGTCCTTGCGGCCCTTGTTGATATCCGTAATTACTTGATCCTTTCCCTTGGAGAGCTATAGATTTACGGAGTAGGTCGATATTAGGTCCTTGCGTTTGAAATGTTGTCTCGGGAATGGGGATCGACGGGTTCACACCGCGGAAGAGGGAAGAAGGAAGAGAAAAATGATTTGATGGTTGTTGCCCGAGACTTTTTGGTGTGGGTAGTAAGTGGGGGAAAGTAGAGAGGGTACTGCTCGAGCTACTGTAGTGCAGTCGAGAGAGACAGAGAGCGAGCGAGATAGGAAGGATAGTGAACGAGGGAGAGTCGGAACTGTGGATACTAATAATAAAAATTTCCTAATTTTCCAAAGAGGAAGGAAGGATAATCGAAAGGGCGAAGGAATAGGTAGGACGTGGTAACAAATGAGGAATAATGGGCATTGGATGAATTATTCCGGTTAGTGAGATTACTTCCGCATGTGAGGAGGTGTGGGTGTGATAAGTAGTACCCAGGAAGCAGGGAGGACGCAGATGGACCTGTGGAGGTGTGGTATGTACGAGTTTTGTGTATTCCTTTGGTTGTAGGCACAGGACATGCGTGAGAGTGTGTGGGAGCGAACGAGCGAGTATGTGTGGGTGAGAGAGCGAGTGAGAGGCCGGCAGACAGAGGCACAGAGAGAGGTGATCTTTGGCAGGAAGAAAGAAAGATGGGCGAATGTGGAATAGAAGATGTATGTTATGTATGTATGTGTGTATGGCTGGCCGGTGTGTTATTATTAGGTGCGAAAAGACTGCTTCTTCGTATGGATGGATTCGTTTGCAGTGCTAATGAGTGTGATATGATCGTCTCGTCTCTTTTCTTTTTGACCAGGTCCAGACTTCAGAACAATTTTGATCGAATTCCCACCTCCAGTTTTCTGCTCGACTTTTCCCGTAGATAAGTACAGAATAAGGTAAGGTACCAACTGTAAATACGGTGATATTAGGAATAGTGGATTGTGAATAGTGGAGGAAGAGCTGGCTAAGGGATCCTTAGTAGCGAATATTGTGAATGGTGAGGAACTCCCTGGTAAGAAATTGATGGCATATAATTTGATATATAGTACCCAGAAAAAGTTTATCAAGAACCAAAATGGAGCTAGATTATGTCGGATGAGAGGCTGCTTTGCTTTGTACCTGACTTGATTTGCTGGTATCGAGTTTCAGCAACATCTAATGCTTGAAGCTTCCAATGGTTCACAATAGGCCTGAATAGGTAATACTATCGGTACGAGGTTCAAGATCTATGTTTGATAGTGGAGACAATAGCGATGGAGCTGTAGTATTAGGTATTCGGGTAACATCTATAGTCTTCCGGAAGTATACTTAGGTGTGGTATGCACCATGGCTAGCTTCGAGTTCCTTTCTACATTTGTGCGTGTGAAATCCAAGTCGAGAGTTATGATTCACAAAAAAGTGCTGGATGGATGGTAAGGTAGATTCGCAGATGGAGTCGTACGGGAGGATCAAATGTAGCCAATTACTATGACATCTAGGACCACGGAGAGAGCACAGAGCTTCTTCAACTCAGAAGAAGTTGATCGTGAATGGATACCTATGTAGGCGTCTGATCTCTGATCTGTGTAGACAGATAATGTATAATCAATTGGCTGCAGAGATTACGGAATGGCCATGTAGGATTCGACAATTTAGACGATACATGAATACGTACATTCCTGTCGGTTCTTGGGATGTCAAGATTAGTAAAGCAATTTGAATGATGTGAAATCCACACACACACGACGACGTTCAGGGATGGTTTAAACTCAGTCAGGGACCGGTATACGCTCAGGATCTAGAAGAATACCAGAATACACTTCTCATAAGCCACCGAGACTACCTGGGTATTCCTCCATCCAGAACGTACACCAGAGTGCGTTGCGTACTTAAATTTTAAGAAAGATCCATAAACCGAGAAGGCCGGTGACATATTGATTACCGGCTAAATTCCTTTTTCCGTGCACAAGGGAATCTGAGGCGTTGATTTGTCCTCATTTGCCTGTTGGATTCCTTGCGCAAAACGGGCCAAACTATTCATTCCTGCATACGGGGAAAGTCGTGCAAACCGAGATGATTGATGGCCAGTATGAACTACCTAAGTAACGGTTCGAGCCTCAACGCCATCGTCACTTTGAGCCTGCATAGTATGCGACTATTACCAAAACTTCATCCTATGTGGTTAATTTTCAGCGAGTGCCGACTAATGCTGGACATCATTATCGAACGAAACTTCAGAGGTCGTAAAATCGACCAACGACAAGCCCGGGAAGAAGTCTCCAATATCACCGAAACAGACGGAGCGACGTTGACTTACTCGTTCCCCAGTCTACATGATGGCGATTTTCCAGGGTTCAACACAAAGAAGCAACGACGATGGCGTACTCTGTGGGAATGGAGAAATTGATTTGTGCTTGGAACTATGTACTGCTTCCTGAGGAATAATACTACGCTGGTAACAGTTATGGGTTCACGTTCAATGTCTAGGATTAATTGGCTGATAGGGAGTACTGGGAGAACGGGAATCGCGATTATCCGAAAACGCCTCACGCCATCGACGGAACTTTCGTCTGCCATACACACCATGCCTGACACGATTCATGGATGCTCGGGAATTTGTTCAAGCTTGGGAAAAGGTGTTCAAGTGCAATCGTGAAGAACAAATTACGGTGGGCGACGATGACCATGGTTGGTTGTTGCTGTTACACAGAATGGGTCTTCATCTAATTAATACAGTTTGTTGACACTTTGGGACGGGTAAGCTTTCCCTCTCTCGCCTGTTCGATTGCTGGGTGGAGTGGTGGATGCTTCATAATATAGAAGCTTCGAGGGCTCCAGCTTCAAACCCTCAAAGAATTGGAAACACGGATTCAGCCCCAAAATTACGGTACCGACGTAAGTGTCCCCATATCTACAACTCTTCTAAGTCTTTACCAGAATTGCTTCTAGTTTTCCAAGTCCGTGGACACTGCATGTCTACCTTGTCTGTGATTACCTACACTGTCATGGAAAGCCTTTCCATACATAAATAATGAGGCTTGATATGATTAGTATCGGCATCTTGTCCCAGAGAGTCATATTGCACCGGGATTTAGGCCAGTTAGCACCGAGCATAACCACTCCATCCCCTTCCCGAATATGCAGGTACGAGTAACGAATGGAAACTTAAGATCCATATGTCAAGGGTTCCAGTGGACCGGCTCACGGATAAATATTCAGTATTTTAGTCTGTGATGGGCGGGATGCTAACAGCGGGTTATGAAAGTGGCTAAACAGTAGACAATTCTTGAAGGTATCAATGATTTACTCAAATTTCACAATCTAATGAGAAAGACCAAGACGAGAGAGCAGTAGGATTTTTGGATCTATTGAAAGGTGACGAGAGATCAGACATTCGATTAGGAGAGATAAGATGACGATGACAAGGGGGTGAAAGAGGAAGGTAGGATCTAAGTCGACATTAACCTTACCAAAGGTAGCACCCGTTACGAGGGATGGATAGTATGAAGAAAGAGGCACAGATGGGCTTGTGCTGATATCAAGATCCCTCGGCACCTTCTGCCAACGATCTCGCCTTTCGAGTATCGATCAACCATTACTTGTTGACTCAAAGATGGGGTTTGGAAAAAAGGTTTAATCACGGTGCACATCATGAACAGATTTTAAATTTGGCGTAATTTACAACAATGTCCTGAAACCGAGTATGGAAATGGATGATCTATTATGCATGCTTCCTGCACCATCTTGCATAGCTGGTTGACTTACTAGCTGGTTGATTCACGAGCCGCTCCAATTCATTGTCCTCTCTACCAAGACAGAATGGGGAAGTAAATGGTCCCCGAAACAAGTGACGAGATCGACCTCGAAGTTTCTCTCGAATTTCATCTCTCATTACCGGGAACGTTACTTCTCCATGCGGTTGTTTCTCCATATAGTTACGAAGTGCATTCTACCATCGGTACGGTACGGACCACGGGGTAGCATCGATTCAACTCAATTGGGATTGTACATCCGTTCAGCGACAATGCAGTGACCATACTGGCCCAAACACATACGTAATATATTATCCATACTCACATGTAATTATGCATTTTGAACGGGTTGTTCTTGTGTGCTGCCAGAAAGCATAATTTAGATCCTTAATATAAATTAATATATTTCTCATCGGCTATGTTGGTGCTCTGTTGACGGATTGAGGAATACCGAAAGAACAGACCCCTTGAAAACTCGAAGACGGAAAGGAAAGATGGAAATACGTATCATATCTAATCACATCATAAGAATGTGATATGGACATGAATATGGTCTAGAATCTGCTTGCTGTGGTTTTCCCAGATTTTGTTTGAGAAGAGTGTTTCATGGGATTCATGACTCTGTTTGGTAAGATTTGCTCACATCGTGCAATGATTACTTTTGTAGTGAGTCGAACTGAGTAGTGAGTGAGTGCATGGAGCAAATGAAGCAAAAGAAGTTTAATTATCAAACGAAGCTTTAGCCCTTTCCACATAGCCAGACATAGCCAGACATATCTATGTAGATGTAGCCAGACATGGCCAAACACAGCCGGATGTGGCCAGACTGAAATGAAGGGGGAAATTCTTCGGCTGATCTCACTCGAAGCGGAGGGTTCCTTGGGATGAGTGCGAAAAGTAGGTAAACTCAAAATCATCCTAAAAGAATGACTAACAGAAGCCTCCGAAGCTATCAAATCCAAAATCGTAAAGCTTTATAAGCTTCATGTCTCTTTCGGGAGATCAGCCACTTGGGCCATTGTGCTGAGAAATATTGGTTTGTGCTCGCACCGACGATTGAAGCCCGATGGTTGCAGCCCGAAATGTAAGGTCGGACAGTAGTTAGTTAGTCAGCCAGTCAGTCATTCTCGAGTCATTGTCGCCGAAGGGACAAAAGCGTGACATAGCTTTTACGGTAAGCGAAACTTGCATCAAGCGCAATATCATTTGGGAAGGAACGTCATCATGAACGTTCAATGGTTTCAGCAATATCCTCCCGCAAATACCTGAATAGCGAATTCCCTCTCAATTGATTTCGTGCGCATATCCTTTTACCCTTTACGCATTGCATGCATCCAGTCTTTTCCTGTTACGTCTAAAAAATGGATGATCTTAATGGTCTAGATTGGTCTTCGGCCTCGAACACGGAACAAAACAAAGTATCACCTGGCACAGGCAATTATTATCCCACGTTACGTCCAACCCCATCGCCGGTGAACACTGGGCGAAATACCCCTCTGTCTGCTCAAGCTTCAGGAGCTTCAAAACCATTTGCGCAGCCCAAAACGAAAGCTCCAGACAGCTTCTCGAACCTTGTATCTTTTGGGTCCTCGAAAACGAACACGTTGACATTACAACAACAGCAAGCAAAACTACAAGAAGAAAAGAGGAAGAAGGAAGAGGAACAACGCAGGCAATATGATGCGCAATTTGGAAATACACAATTTTGGGATGGATTGGGTAATTCGGGAAGGAATTTGGCCGCGTTGTCGCCAGTGCCTTCACCAATCCCTGCCATAACGAGCCAACCTTCCCCATCACCGTTTGCGCCAACTATGTCCCCTCCACCAATTGGAACTGGCACTAGTGCTTCCGCGGACGATGATCTTTTTGCGGCCTTCAACAAGGATACTAAAGTAGATAATTCAAGTCACTATCCACCACCTTCTACCTCTTCAAGTCGTACGCATACTCCAGGATTTGGCACAACTAAAACACCCGACTTGAGTAATCCGCAAGCCTGGGATCAACCTACAAGTAGTTCGGGGGATTTTGGGGACGACGATGATCCGTTTGGATTGGGTCAATTGAAACAGCGAACCTCTGTGCCAGTGCCCATTTCAAATACAACAGATGATGATGATTTCTTGGGGGATTTGGGAAAGCCAGTGGAAGAAGTGAGGAGATCTACACCTGCGGTGCCAGAATTGCGCGAAGAATCAAGTTCTGATGATGAAGAGCCTAACGACCCTTGGGATAAGGCTGTTGCTGAACTTGTGGATATGGGATTCACGGCAGAACAATCGAGACGTGCTTTAACTGAAGGTGGCACTGGTCTTGATATACAAGCAGCTGTTGGGTGGATACTGAATGATGCGCATGCACAAGCGAAAGCAAAGACAAAGCCTAAAGAGCCTAGTCAACGGAATGGTTCCACTTCACATGGGGAAAGGAGGAATGTGTCAAGTGATGGGCGAAAAGCCAATCCGGCATGGATGCGAGAAGAAGGAAGATCTCAATCACAGCAACCTCGAAGGGAGGATAATCGTTCACCGAATAACGAAAACGATTTTTCCAAAACTGCTGCTGCTGTTGGAAGCAATATTTTCAAGACTGCGAATTCTTTTTGGAAGACATCCCAAAAGAAAATTGAGAAAGCAGTTGCCGAGTTCCAAGCGGATGCCGATCCCAGTCAACCGAAGTGGATGAGAGAAGCAGCAGAGAGAGAGGCTGTGTCTGAGCAACGTGCAAGACGGGTGAAAGCTGAAGCTGAAGCCGCTCAAAGCACTCCTGACGTCACAGATGAAGCTCTTGCATTAGAAAGTGGATCTAGGCCTCAGCCAAGGAAACCGAAAGCAGCCACGTCTGATTCGGGTACTTCACGTGACACGTCTCCATCTGCTGCAAGATTCCCTCCCGAACGGCCTACGTCTAACCCACGTTGGCAGCAAACACGACCTCAGAGTCGACCTACTCCACCTCCAGCGGCTTCTAGGGTACGAGTCAACAGGCAAGCAATAGAAGAAGAAACTGCCCAGGCATATGTAAGCTCTGCTCGACGGAAAAAACCCACTCCTCAACCCACAAGAGAACCGGAACCCGACCTTTTATTCAATTCATCACAGCCAAGGCCATCTTCCACACCAGCAGCTTCTAGGCCAACGCCGACAACGACAGTCACATCAAAACCCTCTACCCCAGTTCCTTCTAGACCAAAGGCTCCTCCACGTACAATTCCAGCTATTTCTTCCATCGCCCTGAAATCTTCTACACAACATCGCCTAGAAGGCAAATCACATTTTGACCGTGGTGATTACTCAGCAGCCCATACATCTTACACCTCATCTCTCTCACCTTTACCTCAAAACCATCCAATAATTATCCTCTTACTTGCTGAACGATCCATTAGCTCGGTCAAAACTGGCCACCCACGTGAGGCCATATCTGATTCTGATCGTGCTATCGAGATTATTGGGCCTTCTCGTGGTCAAGATGAAACAATCGACTTGAGCACCGGTGCTGCAGATGACCGTAAACCTATGAAAGAATACTGGGGCAAAGCTTTGACAAGTAAAGCCGAAGCATTAGAAGCACTTGAGAAATGGAAAGAGGCCAGTGATGTCTGGAAACTATGTATAGAGGGTGGTGTTGGTGGAGCTACAGCTATTCAAGGTCGTCAACGCTGCGATAAAGCTCTCACTCCTCGCCCAGCATCCCGTCCTGTTCAAAAACCTAGACTGAAACCCTCGGCTACAGCATCATTAGCTCCAACTCCTGACTCAGATGCTGTTTTGCGTTTACGTGCTGCGAATCAAGCTGCTGAAAAGGCAGATGATGAGAAGTTGGCTCTCGTGGATAAGGTAGAGGAGAGAGTCAATAAGTGGAGGGAAGGAAAACGAGATAATTTGAGAGCGTTGATTGGGAGCATGGAAAATGTACTTTGGGAAGGGAGTGGCTGGAAAAAAGTCGGCTTGCATGAACTGGTTGTTAATTCAAAAGTTAAGATCAATTACATGAAGGCGATTGGGAAGTGTCATCCTGATAAGGTTAGTTTCCTCTCCGTTTTATTCTTTCCTTGCAGGCGGAGATGTGAAATCGGCAGAAATCAGAATGGAAGCTAATCATTATAATTATAGTTACCACAAGATGCATCCCAAGAAGTAAGGATGATTGCCGCGATGGTCTTTTCTACATTGAACGAGAGTTGGGATAGTTTTAAAGCGCAAAATGGCATGTAGTGAATGCTTTGCGAGAAGAAGATGGGATATTTGAATTTCAAATCCGTTGACTTGGGGAAAAATGAACTTATGTTATGATGATGACGATGAAGATGATGAGAAATTCCTTGAATAAAATTTTGCAAAAGCTTTAATTAAAGATGTGATTTCTGTTTGTTTGTTCGTTCTCTCTTGTTGTTCTTGGTACTTTAATATATTGATGCTTTGAGTACGCACTTTGTTCGTTTTTGATACTAGGTAGGTAGGTAAGGTAGGTAGGTTGGTTTGATCGAGAGTGATCCCCCCGCGTGAAGAAAAGATGCATGATGTGATTAGGGGACTTTATACATAATATCAGTTAAGTGCTTGATGTTGTGGAAATGTTGTTATATGTAGGTATAGTGTAGTATAGTAAGTGAATTAGTAGGAGATGGTGACGGTGATGATGGTTATTATGATTTTACTATTTTGGAAGTTTGGAAGTTTGTGTTATGGTATATAGGGTTGATTAATGGTTTGGGTTGCTGATGTGTAGATATTGATATCAAAAATAGGATATGAGATATCGGATATCGGATATGAGGCTTGAGGAATGGATTATAGGTTGATATTTAATATGTAAGTATTTATCGGGTTTCGTATAGTGAATATGTAGGTATGTATGTGTGTGTGCTGTGTGGGATAGTTGTGAGATAGTTGGGATGGAATTTATTGGTTTCGAGGTGTGTGGAAAGATGGTAAATCGGTGGGTGAATATATAGGTGAGATGTATGTGTATATTTTTTTCTGGGGATATGTAATGGCTTAGTTACTCATTATTGGTAGAGATTTTTATATATATAAATAGGTAGGTAGATCGTGCATATGGTTTCTTGAGATGTTTACGATGTTGAGGTGAGTGAGGGGATATGTATGCTGGGGTTGGATTGGATGGCTCTCTCTTTGATTTATTGTGTATATCAGATGATAGATATATTATCGATCGCGGAGTAAGTGGTGTGCTGGCTGGAGAAGTTTCGATGCATGTCGAAGTGCGTATCGCTTTGAGTCGTATATCTATGTCATAGTGATTCTAGTTGACCGAGCTAGCGATTTTTCACGGAGCTAATATAAAGCTGGCGGGATTATGTTAAGCTAGCAACACACTAGCATATGTAAGAACTCAGATATGCAACAAAACTTCTGGAGGCCTGAAGGTTGTCGTCTGGGGATTATAAATGTTTGATTTTTGGAGAAAGTTTGGAGCTTATGGAGGATAGATGATTGGATGGGAGTATGTGGTGTGTAGATCATAGTGGTTTATTGATGGGGATAGTGATAGATTTTCTTCTCGCTGGAGTATGAATTGTAAGAAAATTTCTGGATACCCGGGAACTTTCAAGTTAAACATCGAGATGTCGTATTATAATAATAAGGCACGACATAAGACTTCGCGTTTCTTCAATTGACTCCATCGTGACTTCTTCTGAAAACGGTAAACATACTACCACATATTTCAAGTATACTTCTCAACATCGCTCTTACCATTGGAACAAGATTTTTTTGATATGAGATCGATTCCTTCTTCATCTTATAAAGTCTCCATCTTCCAAATCTCTATTCTCGTGAACTTTTGATCTTCGATAACATCAGCTCATTACATTATCCGCAAACAGCATTATCCTTTTAAAATTACCAATCTCAATTTTAATCATTGAATCCGTCGTGAAGATATTCTGTATTCTGAGTAGGTACGCATCATGTTCGAACTAATATCAACATAACCCATTTCACTAACTTTCATTCCTCATACTTAGTATGAATATCCAAGAACAAGAATATTATCTCTAGCCTCTTCTCTTCTATTCCTATTCGTTTCTTTCCGCCACAAGTCTGTCTCCCAGAAACCCTTCAAAAATCACCCCAAACTAATAATATCATAAAGTGGTTCGAAAAAACCGTCGCCGGCGTAAGCCGAGCTCCGTTTCTCAGCACACAAGCACAGCAACAGCTCCGAATATATCAAATGCTCAGCACACAAGCACAACAACAGCTCCCAATACATCAAATGGAGTCTATCTTCCCGATTTGGTACATGCTACCCTTCAAACGAATAATCGCGTAAGTTCCAGAAATCCCCAAGCAGCCCCAAGGAAGAACTATGGATTTCTACAATTTCTATAGGGGTTTGATAAAAACCATGCTAACTCAGAGATAATATCATAGTTGAAGATAGAAGAGATCGTACTACTCGTGATCATATGGGTGGTGGCCTACTGTAATCGAACTGGTATTTTGTTCATCTTGCTTCGTTTGGTTTGGTCTGCGATAGGATAGCCTTCAGCGAGATGATTAATCAGAAGTGATTAATATGATTACAAATGCATTGAGGCATAGCGTATTATTATATCTCATAATCCCAAGTTTCTTCGTTTGCAACGGTGTGGCTTCTTACGCTAGAGATGCTGAAATCAAACGTCGAAATTGGAAGCGAAAAGATTTTGAGATATGCAACGATGCAAACATTAAAAGCTGGAAAGACAATGCGGAAGCTAACAAATAAATCCATTGACCGAAGCCAAGATTACTGAAATCACTTTGTGTGTAATATCTTGCTTGATAGCTTACTCAGATGTCAACCTAGAGGTGAAGATGACTCGCAGATACATAGACATGCAATAGCATTATGGTAAAACTGTAGCTTTGAGATCAATCATTGGCATCAAAACGCCGCAGGATCTGTAGATATCCAACTCATAAACGCTGAGCTCTGTACTATATAGTTCAGACATGAGATGAACGTAGCCGATTTCTTAAATTGGTTGAAACATTACCATTCTTGTCTGCCAAGAGTAGTTTCATCATTCGATAGAAGCATTGCTTTTTATCCAAAATGCAAAAAGATGTTTGTGGGTAGACTTATCCCAATGAGAATAGCGATTACCAAGATGAGCGAAATGTTTTTGATTTCTAGATGTAATAGATTAGATGAGAGATGTCTTCATCTTTTCCACCCTCATCATCCCCTACAAGACCACAAAAACCGTTGATTACGGTTCCAGTGGGGTTTTTTGTATTAAAACATTCATTGAAAAGATTTCATCGAATAATTTAGTTTATTTTATATAAAGATTTATAATACTAAATCGATATACTAAATAAACTAGAGGGCGCGAAACAAAAACTTCATTATTACAGTATTCATAACCGTAATTTACAGATTGAAAAACCATAACCCCAAACCGTAGTTTATGGTTTTTCTGGTCTTGTAGGGATCTATATTCGGAATATTGGAGCTTACACGTGACATCAACATTATTGCTGCCTGAGATTTCAGAACACGGTCAATGCCACAATTAACGCTGCTCCAAAATTTGTGTAACTTATATGTTTCATATCAACAATTTTAGTATCTTACTACAAATGCAACAACTAACAACATAATAACAGTCCCTCATCCTATCGAAACAATTACATCTACAACTGTCATCCTGCAAGTTGTGCATTCGCTGCTCAACTTTTTGACGCCAGCTACCCAAAAACCCGCATCAATAAGAGTCATAATCTGTATATGGCTCTGGATTTCGGCTCTTTCCCCGGCGTCCAAATGACTTTGGACTGGGGCTTCTCGCTCTCGCTCACAGAGGCCGTCCCCGTCTCGGTCGTATATCAGCCTGGCACTTTGGACACGCCTTCATACGACAACCCCGCGTAGGGCACTTCAACAAGTACGTCCAGCTTTCATAACACCGCGGACAGTCATCTCGGCCTTCGATCTTCGACCACCAGCCGCCATGCCGACAGTTAAGAGGTTTGTGCAGAGTTTCCCCCGCTGCGAAGAAGTCATCATCATGGCCAGAGAAGTCGTAGCGGTTATTCCATTTGCTTTTGTCATCAATGCCGTTTTTCCATTGTCTGTCTCGCTTCTCCCGGCGTTTCTGTGCTGCTGCTCGCTGCTCCGCTTCTTCTTTTATCGACTTTTCTAATGCAGCCTGTCGTTCTGCTTTGCGTTTCATCATCTCTTCTTGATATATCTTCCACTCTTCTTCACGTTTCCTCATTTCTTCTGCTGCTTTCCTGTCTCGCTCTTCTTGCTCTTTTTTCCGAGCCTCTGCCATTCTTTCTCTGTATACCCTCGCTCTTTCATCTGCTTGCCTCTGTTCTTCAGCCTTGATTTTTTCTTCAATCATTCTTAACTTCCCATCGTCAACCTGATCCGCAAGTTCCACTTCTCTTTGCGCCGTTAGCAGCAAACCTTTCTCCTTATCCAATTCCGCACTCTTCGCTCCGATCCGCCGCTCCTTCAGATCCATCTCAATCTTCCGTTCCTGTCTGCTCCTATCCTTTCGCTCTTTTTCATCCTCACTGACCACCGCCCTCTTGATGAGCGGAGATAACAACCACGCACCCCAACCATTTCTCCGTGCCTCTTCCACGTCTTCGATAGCGTCATTTTTCTTCAAAAGCTCAATTGAATGCTTCAAACTCTGAATATCTTTTTGCAACCGCGAGATCACAGACTCAAATGCAGTTTTCCTGGTCAACCATCGCGCCGCACGTTCCTGCTTTGCCTTTTGCAGTGCAGCAATTTGTGCCGCATCAGTGAGTTTGGACGACGCAGAAGCGGATTTTCGAGGCTCAGGTTTGTATTGAGGTGTTGAATTGCTCTGGGGCATTGTTCTACTTTTTTTGATGGAGGGATATTTGATGTCGTAGACGCGGCGTTTGCTCTCATCTTTCAGCGTCTCGTAGGCTTTTCCAAGCTACAATTTTTGGATTTAGCACAGTACGATAGACGTATTCAAGAAGATTGAAAGGTTCTCTAAGAATAACCTAGCTATAGAATGAATATCAACATACCAACTGAAACGCCTCCGTGGCATCAGCTTTATCATTTCGATCAGGATGCAGTTTCAGCGCAAGCCTTCTATAGGATCGAATTATTAGATCCTGAGTAGCCGTTTGCTCAATCTCAAGGACGGCGTAATAATCTTCTGTGATCTCTACGGGCGCCATTGTATCTTTGGATTTTTTGGAGTCTCTATCCTGTATGATTATCTTGTTGCCGTGTCTAGTCGTTTGCTATTCACACGGGTACAAATCCATCCAATGGCGTTTCCCGCAATTTTGATGGGAGGTGTAACCTGAGTGGACCACACGTGAAGGGTTGTATATAAATTGAATCGATGACGGAACGAAAAGTCGAGTATCTTTGTAGGTACCTCGATGCTGTTAACTTTTATTGGGGATATCTTGATTCGATTTCGTGCCTCTTGAATTTTCTCCTTGATATTCACTGGCTCTTGTCATCTATCAGCGCGCATTTATACAGATTGCGTCTATCTGCCACAGTGCCTTATTGGATGATTTTCATGCCTTGTTTGTTTTGACCACATATTTACGCGATAAAATTGATTGAGATACTGTGCGAATGGCTTCATTTGAAGTAAAAAAAAAAAAAAAAAGCATCAACAGTTCAAGAAAAATTAGAAAATGAAATTAACGAAAAAGGGAACGGTAAGTAACCGCGAGGATAAATAGGGTAGAAAAATTTCCATAAGTATGAATTCCTATTAAAATCTCTACTATTATGATATCTGCGTATATATTAAATAAGAGAATCACCTACATAGATACCAATCGATTGAGACATCTGTGAATGGTCAATATAGCAATGAAAGAGACGATCATGTGAACCAACCTTATTGTTCGAGTAGAAAAGTATTGAAGAATGTAAAGTTTTTGTGGAAAAGTATATTTCAGATAAAGCATACCAGAATATTAAATATGGCAAAAGCATACAGCTTATATACTAAATATCTTGTGTACTATTAAGATTGTTGAGATGACGAATGAGCCACGACATTACCTATCAGTTGAAAATATACACACTTCAAAAGCTTAAAGATGATGCACGTTACACTGTACTATACATATCATCCTAGTCTCTGATAGGGATGCGTTTGTGTCCAAAGGAAGGACTTCATCAGGAGCGATCCATGAGTGTCATGCTTTATATTTTATCAGTACTAGAATTTCTGGTTATTTGCGAGGACAGTCAGCAATCCCAGCAGAAAAAAGATATTATTTGAATCTATATATCTAGAGAAAAGTATAAGAGGAGGTAAATAAGCCCTGCCGAAGAGGTGACGCCATTAGAATTTCTTTGCGATTGCCATCAGCAAAGTGACGGTCATCGGAATTCCCTCTCTCCTGTCGAGAGCTTGGTAGACCTTGATCACATTCTGCTTGGCTCGATCTCTCAGTTCCTCCGGCAAGGAATTGAAATCGAGGAAGTTTCCGAAGATGTTAGCCATCTCAAACGCAGTGAGCCTGTCGTAATTGGGAAACGAGATCTGGTGAGGAACCAGATCAATGGTTCTGCTCAAAACTTCCGACTTCTGCAGAAGAGACTGAAGCGTGTCCTGCGTCAAATGTCGAGTAATACCGGTGGGAGCGTATACTCGATAGGGTTCTTTGGTCAGCACCTGATTCCTCTCGGACTGAGGGCTATAGTGCTCCTGGAACTTCAGCAAATGGCGAGATTCCCATCGTATTCAAAAACTTGGGTATTCCTACAAAAGCGAAAACAGGATTCATTAAGATAAAATCGAAGGTGTTGGCAGCAAACATCTCCACCGCATTCTCTACCGTTCCGACAGAAAGAGAAATCACTTGTTCAGGATCCCCCCATCTTGTGCTTCTCATTTTTTGTGGCAATGTTCTCGTTGCCGAGAACCACTTTCTTTTCCAACGGTTCTGTACCGAAAACGATTCCATTAGGGCCGACGAGCTTTGCAATATAGATAGTGAGAGTTCACGTTCCATAACTAAGATCCAGACCGCGTCGAGCAATAACTTGGTCCACGATTTTCTTGCCAGACTTGAGTTTATATTTCTATTTATCTCCTCATAATCCTTAGCAAGCTGGTTTGTGTCGAGGTCAAGTCGAGCATTGACGATTGTAAAAAGCGTATGATAATCTCAAAAAGTAAGAACTGAATTTCTGCGTGGAAGCTGGTCAGAAAGATAGCTGTATTTGAAGAACGACTCTGAGAAAAGGGAATTTATACCCATGGAGTGTTGCCATAGACCAACATGCGTTCGGTGCGTGCTAATTGGGATTTTTGGATTTGATCAGTCAGTATGAGTGTGTAGATCAAGACCTTCTTGAGCCATGTTCTACGTTTTGTCAATCGCATGAGTTGGTGCTTCTCCAGCACCTTGATATTTAGAATTAGATATGTATAGTGAGACTTGGCTTGCAAACAACGAGAATGTCGCAGGTGGTAGTGGTAATCGCTCTATCTGCACCACGCCTTTCTCTCTAAAAGTAATTAGATGCAAAAAGATCCACATGGGTTGACTTATCCCAATGAGAATAGCGATTACCAACACGAGCGAGAGGTTTTTGGTTTCTACACGTCTCATTTCAAATGCGACAACTTGTCTCTGGATATGTCCTTTCCAGGACTTTCAAAAGGAAAAATGGGAGTCGATTCTTTAACAGTGAGAACGCACATGTAAACAAGTTTACCTGATACGAATAACTGATAGGTCATGATCAAAAGCTGTACTGTAAATTTTGTTGGCCCTTGGACGGCATCACAGAAAGTTTTTACTTTGAGAAGTACAAATTTCATCAATGAATGGTAATTAGAATTCCAAACCCGTAAACAAATGAAACCGGAACACCAGTCCTTACTCGATATGAACATTGCAAAACGAAACATAACATACCATTGGAAGAAGATAGGGCCATGGTATAGTAGAATAGTAACTATTCAAGATCTCGACATACGGAAGATAATGATGTCTTGAAGATTACCAGAATCGAAGATGGCATGCCAAGGACTTTTAAGACAAACAATCGTACTGAGTCCTGACAGCTGTGGAATACAATTCCCTGGCTTTCTGAGACCTGTATTTCCTTCTCTTCCGAGACAACCTCGCCAACAGAGAGTCCTAACTTTCCACTGAGCTGGGATGGTAGTGTGTTCAAACTTGAACACCATGACCTTAATAAAGCCCTGGTAATTACTCGCCAATAAAGCAAGTAGTCAATTTGGAGATCTTTTATGGAAACAAACCATAACAATCAATGAATACGCGAACGACAACCCAAGATTCGTCTATGAACCAATCGTGACCTCAGCACGCACGGCCCCAGAGGTTCCACGCTAACAATAACCTTAAACCCAAGCTCTAGATTAGCCTCCCAGAGCTCCAGCTCAAACATTGAATCTCCAAACTCGAACAAGCACATCTTCTCTCTCACTCAACCCAACTCAACCCAACACAACCCAATCCAAACAATGTAATGTCTACCCCTCAGCTCTACCGACTCAGCAAAACCGCCTTCAATCCGCCATCCAAGAATTTCTTCACCTCCTCCCCCCTCCGCAACGCCCCCTCCAAATCCAAATCGATTTCCAAGCAACCACGAATTCCCCAACGATTCTTCTCTTCCGCACACCCACTAACTTCGACGCCCAAACCACAAACTCCCATATCCGCAACCTCCTTCTCATCCCCGCGTTCGCGTCTGCAGAGTCGTTTGCAAACGCTGCAATCCCGATTGCCTAAATTTCTACATCCATATACATCTCCATTACTCAACGCGCCGAAGACGTATATTGTCTCTTTTTTGATTTTGCATGAGATCACGGCTATAATACCTATTCTGCTCCTTGCGAGCGGGTTTCACTATTCGGGATGGTTGCCTTCTGATTTGATACCTGAGGAGAGAGTTGAGAAGGCGAAAGGCATGTTTGAGAGGTGGTTTGGGAGGAGGGGATGGTTTGGTTACACTGCGGGGTCTAGATCGGATGGAGTGGATGGAAGCGAGGGAGAAAATAGTATGAATATGGGTGAAGGAATAATTAAGGAATTGGGAGGAGATAGTAATATGAGTGGAAAGAGGATAGTACTAGAAGTTGCGACGGCGTATGCGATTACGAAGGTGTTGTTACCCGTGAGAATAGTGGTCTCTGTTTGGGGCACGCCTTGGTTCGCAGGTGTTATGGGGAGTATTGGGAGGCTAGGGAGGGGAGGGCGGAAATGATATATGCTTGATAGATCGTGAGATGGACCATACATGGTTAGAAGGGAAATGTATATATGCGTTTGGGCACACGCAGACGATAGAGCTGGTCGGGAAGTTAAGACGACTTCAATGTGGAATGAGAAAGATGGCATAGATGATCACGAAATCCAATCTCACATGTACACACATAAATTGAGGTTGATTGACTTTTTATTCATGTATATGTCTACCCACCATCATCAGAAACAATCTTCAGATATGATATTTGGAGCTAATTGTTTGTTGGAGTAAATGACAGAATATCAAATATAATCTACTTCTCGTAGACCCAGTCGTGTTGAGCGGATTTCCATGAGAGGACCTCACCCTCCTTGAACCAGAGAGCAATCTCCTTCTTGGCGTTCTCGACAGAGTCGGAACCGTGGCAGACGTTGCGTCCGACATCGATGGCGTAGTCACCACGGATGGTACCTGGGGCAGAGGCCAATGGGTTGGTGGCACCGAGGAGGGCTGAAGAGAAAGAGTTAGATGGTGTGGTTGTTGGGATAAGTGAGAGAAAGGGGTTACTTACTACGGCCAGTCTTGACGGCATCACGTCCTTCCCAGACCATGGCGCAGATTGGGCCAGAGTTCATGTCTAAGTATTGTCAGACACGTGTGTGGTGTATAGGTGTTTTCATATGGGCAGATACGTACAGTTGACGAGACCAGCGAAGAATGGCTTGTCGGAGAGATCAGCGTCTGCAAAAGGTGTCAGTCTCAATAGTCCTATAACGTCTACTTCCTCAAGTACATACAGTGCTGCTCGAGGTGGTCCTTTCCTGGGGTGGTGAGCTTGATGGCAGCGAGCTTGTAACTGTTTCTCGTGTCAACAAAGCTCAAATATTCTTTGCAAAGTGTAAACCTACCCACGAGCCTCAAATCGGCTGATGATTGGGCCAACGAGACCACGCTGAATTCGACATTAATCAGTATTCTTGCATCTTCTCCTCTCTATGTAGAATAGTATTTGCATACCTGGACACCATCTGGCTTGATGGCAATGAAGCTATTCGACACGAAACGTTAGTATACACCACTAATACTTTGTCGACGTGGGGTAACTCTCTTCCAAGCGTAAAGAAAACATCCCTTTCAGAGAAATAGATAGATAGAAGAAGGAACTTACGTTTGTTCGGTAGACATGATATCGTCGTTTAATCTGGCAGATTCTTCTCTGTGTTTTGCTGATGCTCTTAAGAGTGCTTGAGTTTTAGGATTGACGTGCTTTAAAATCGATTCGGGGGCTTCACTCATATTTTAAATTCTTTTAGGTTGAGGTGTGTTGTTTAGTGGGGTTTCTTTGGTGGGGTCTGGCAGGAGGGGCGGAAGGGTACCCTTTTTTGTTGATGAGGCCTTATACGTAAGGCGCCAACAGGGTGGCGTTTTATGCAATTCGCATAAATTCCGATCATGGTTCGTGGGCAATTCTATCACCAATAAAACCTTATGCACATTTTATGCCAAAAGGTCTTGTCTAGTGTACCACCGGGGAACTGAGCTTTGATCGTCATTGGTGAAGTAGAATAGGACAGCTTGGAAACCTCAACCCCCCCCCAAACCAAGACTTCAGTTCTTTATGGTTCTGTTGTACAAGCCATTTGTTCATATATTGAGCTATTTAGCAACTTGGTTTCGTTTGAATTGAGTGCAATTGCTAAATATTGCATGTCTTTTCAATCATGAAGTCACCCTTAAATCTGTCCTCACAATGGACAGGATATCTAGTTTTGTTATCAACATTTGGCAGCTTGATCACACCAGCTAGTGAGGATGCCAACAACAGCTTTCTGTGTAGAATTCACTGACAGTCTAAATAGTATCTGTCAAGCATGAAAATTTTAAAACATGCGATCAATCCGGATTTTGCAAACGCAATCGAGCATATGCGGATCAAGCAACAGCAGTGGGAGATAATTGGAGCTTGCAAGCTCCGTATCGTCTGGCTTCAGAAACATTAACATGGAAGGATGGCCAGCTACAAGGGACCATCCTCAAAAAGTTGGATGGGGGAGAATCGGTCAGGTTACCGATTACCATTTCTTTCCTCGAATCGGGATCTGCGAGAGTTACGATTGACGAAGAAAAACGTCAAACGGGCGAGATTGAGTTGAGACACGGTAGTAAAGCTAGAAAAGAACGTTATAATGAGGCTGCAAACTGGGCGATCGTGGGAGGATTGACTTTGAGTAAGGATGCAGAGTACAAGAAGTACCCTGGAGTTTCGCACATCACATTCGGCCCAGGTGGCAAGTTCAAGGCAGAAGTTACACATGCTCCATTTGCAATTGATTTCAAGAGGGATGACGAGATACAAATTAAGTTTAATGAACGGGGGTTGATGAACATGGAACATTGGAGACCTAAGATTGAGAAGCCAGAAAAGAAAGAAGGCGAAGAAGAATCAACCGAAGTTCAAACCGGCGAAGATGAGTCGACTTGGTGGGATGAATCTTTCGGTGGAAACACCGACTCAAAACCTAAGGGTCCTGAGAGTGTTTCTCTTGATATTACCTTTCCCGGATATGAACATGTCTTTGGTATCCCAGAACATGCTGGACCTTTGTCGTTGAAGCAAACCCGAGGTGGAGAGGGCAATCATAAAGATCCTTATCGTCTATACAACGCTGATGTTTTCGAGTATATCATGGATAGTGAAATGACTCTTTACGGAGCCATTCCTTTCATGCAAGCACATCGAGCAGCGTCAACTGTTGGTGTCTTTTGGCTGAACGCAGCCGAGACTTGGATCGACATTATCAAGGAGAAAGCATCCATGAACCCTTTGAGTGGAAAAACTGACACGAAAACTCATTGGTTTTCGGAGAGTGGTTTAATCGATGTGTTTGTCTTCCTTGGACCAACACCAAAGGATGTTACTAAGGCATATGGAGAGCTTACAGGCTTCACACAGCTTCCTCAAGAATTCGCCATTGGTTACCACCAATGTCGATGGAATTATGTTACAGATGAGGATGTGAAGGATGTTGACAGAAAGTTCGACAAATTCCAAATCCCATATGATGTTATTTGGCTTGACATTGAGTATACCGATGGAAAGAAATATTTCACTTGGGATCCTCATACTTTCGGAAACCACGTTGACATGTTGTCGCACTTGGATAAATCCGATCGAAAACTTGTTGCAATTATCGACCCTCATATCAAGAATGAGGCAAATTATAAGGTTGTTGATGAATTGAAGAGTAAGGATTTGGCTGTTCACAACAAGGAGGGCAGTATCTACGAAGGTTGGTGTTGGCCAGGGTCTTCCCACTGGGTTGACGCATTCAATCCTGCAGCAATCACATGGTGGAAAAGTCTCTTCAAGACGGCTGCCTTTGATACACCTAACCTCTTCCTTTGGAACGATATGAATGAGCCATCGGTTTTCAATGGACCGGAAACAACTATGCCCAAAGATAATTTGCATTTCGGAAACTGGGAACATCGCGATGTTCACAATATCAATGGTTTGACCTTCGTCAACGCAACCTATGAAGCAATGGTCGAGCGCAAGAAAGGCGAACTTCGCCGTCCGTTCATTCTCACTCGTTCATTCTACGCCGGAAGTCAACGCATGGGAGCTATGTGGACTGGTGATAATCAAGCTAGCTGGGATCATCTTGCAGCCGCCTTTCCTATGATTCTTAACAATGGTATTGCAGGTTTCCCATTCGCTGGCGCAGATGTGGGTGGATTTTTCGGTAACCCTGAAAAGGATCTTCTTACCCGTTGGTATCAAGCTGGTGCTTTCTACCCCTTCTTCCGTGGACATGCACATATCGATACTAGAAGACGTGAACCATATCTCACCGGTGATCCATACACGGGTATTATAACCCAAGCTCTCCGTCTCCGTTACTCTCTTCTCCCTGCCTGGTACACCGCTTTCCATGAAGCCAGTACAGATGGAACACCCATTATCAGGCCACATTACTTTGAATATCCAGAAGACGAATCCGGGTTTGCGATCGATGATCAATTTTTCGTTGGTAGTACCGGTTTACTGGCTAAGCCAGTCGTCACAGAAGGCGCCGATAGCGTCGATATCTATATCCCTGATAGCGAAGTTTACTACGATTACTTCGACTATACCATCTATACCGGCGCGGGCAAAACTACAATCGCAGCTCCTCTTGAGAAGATCCCTCTACTCATGCAAGGTGGTCATATCATTCCTCGCAAAGATCGTCCGCGCAGAAGCTCGGGTCTTATGAGATGGGATCCATATACCCTTGTTCTTGTCCTCAATAAAGAAGGAAAGGCAACCGGAGAATTATATGTGGATGATGGTGAAACTTTTGATTATCAATCCGGGGCCTACATTCATCGTTCTTTCTCATTTGAAAACGGGGTACTGAGCAGTAAGAATATCGGAACAAAGGGTAAGTTGACAGATAAATATCTGAAGAGTATGAAGAAAGTAGGCGTGGAGAAGATTCTTGTTGTTGGAGCGCCAAAAGAGTGGAGTGAATTGAAGAGTGTAAAGGTGGGCAGCACAACGGCCGAGATCACGTATCAAGCTGGGGAAGGAAGTAAAGCTGCTTGGGCGTTAGTTAGAGCGCCAAAGTTAGTTATTGGAGAGGATTGGGAAGTGGAGTTCGTAGAGGGTGGGAAGACAGAATTGTAGTTGCGATTTAGCTCCGATGAAGAAAGGTGGAGAATTACAGGGGAAAAATAGGAACAGGATAAGGATAGGAATTGATGAATCGAATTGAACTGATATCCATTTGCAAGATCTGAAACCAGCCAAGTTTTCTTTTCGAGAAGTAAAATTACCCTGGTAAGGTTGCTGCCATGAAATCTTCAAAGTCACTATTCCAATATAATTTGTGAAACATGAGTACAGTATGGCACGACAATTTATTCCCAAAACCGTATCACTCCGAACTTGAAACTAGAATATAAGAATTCTATCATCATCCTTTGTACATCTTCTCGTACTCTTCCATCCAATCTCACAAGTAGAATTTCCAAATGAAGGATCAAACAGAAAGCTAAAACTCCTCGCTATGAATGAAGTGTGAACGAACGAACATCTTGACGGTCAAGTCAAGAGAAATCTACCCAAACCGAATCTCAGAGGCCAAATTCGAATTCAAACTCCAAGCTCCAGAAACCCAAAGAAAAGTGCAGATTCAAATTCAAATTCAAGAACGCCATTTCTCACTAGAAAAGACCTTCTCTTAACACCGGGATTTGTGGTTATGGTCAATTTATCTTCCTGAACTCCTCGCTTCGATTTGGTATTTATTGTGTGTGTGTAGCTATGTAGCCATTTATGTAGATATATCTATACATATGTAAGATTGCAAAGCAATGCTTTGCTTCTATTTTGGTATTGGTCGTTGGCTGTTTTTTTTTTTTTGTTTTTGATCTTGATCTTGATTGTATTGTCGATGTAATGCATTGATCTCATTGGCGGATGGAGTTTATGTAGGTGTAAAGTCGTGTGGTCGTATAGTCGTATAGTTAGCTGTGGATATGGTGTATGTAGGTTGAGTGGAAGTTGGAGAAAAAGCAGGAGAGGGCAGCTAATAAGAGCAAAATAGAGAAAGTAAGAGGAAGAGAAAAAGTCAAGAAGAGAAATCATCCGATAGTAGCTGCAGCGGGACGAAGATCTTCGCGACCATCCTGCCAGGAGGTGCAGAATACACAGCGTTGTGCCTGGAATTGTTAATTGTGAGCGGGTTTGATTTATTTAGCGAGTTGGGGGGTGTTTGACGGATGATTGGAAGCAGTATTAGGGAAGAGGAATAGTAAGTGGGAAAGGATAAAATTGGAGGATAGAATTTGTAAAAAGAGGAATAGAAGTAACACACCTTCTCAAAAATCTTCTTGCGACAATATTTACAACGGACGGTGTGCTTGATGATAGCGTTGTCTTGACTAAAATATTGGTAGAGACCTGCTATACCGTAAAGAGCGAGGCCGACGCCTATGAAGTTTATCACTTTGTTTAGGAAGGAGCTTGAGAGGTCGTTAGTTCGTGATTTCATTGCGAGATTGGGACCAAAAGGGGAGGATATAATTCTGGAGTAGAGAAAAAAGAAATGTGTATGGAAACAAGTGGAAAAAATGACAATCAAAAAGAGAGGCGCCGAAGAAGAGAAACAGGAAGAAACCAAGAACCTACCCCCAAGCCAGAACGATGGCCCCATCATCTATTGCCTGCTTCAACGTATTATACCCCGCTCCATACAAAAATTCCATTCCCAGGTTTACAGCCATAGTCACGTTTCCCTCCACTCCATCACTGATCTCAGTGTGGTTATGAAGCATACCATCATAATGAGGACCGGGTCTTAGAACCGCAAATTTCTCTTCAAGGTTCTTGTTTAGGAAAGGGAGGAGAGAAAGTGGTGGAAGGAGAACAGAAGAGACCAGTGAGGTTATAAGAGCTGTGAAGGATTGCGCTATTCTGTTCTTGTGAGCGATTGTTTGAGGAAGTGTGTCACGTGAAGGGGATGGAGACGGTCGTGAGTGCAGGGGATGGCCGAGGAGGGAAGGACGTACATCAAACCAATAGCGACATGAAGCACATTATCATTGAAAGCAAAATCGACAAATCCCTCCCAGAATCCCGTGATATGTCTGCGTGCTGCGTTGGCAGCATTTGTAGTTCGGAGGAGTGGCTCACTTGAGTCGAAGGCATTAAGACGTGGCCGAGGCATGGTTGATTCTCTTTTCTGTTGACCTTATAATTATTAATCCAATGTTTTTTCCTGTTTTTTTTTTTTTTCAAAAAAGAGAAGACAGAAGGGGGCTCGGATGTGTGGAATTTATAGGAGATGAATAAAAAAGAAACAATCGAAGAAGATAAAAAGGAAATGAATCAATGCAAACAAGTTTTGGAAGGAAGGAGGAGTGAATCCAACACCGGTGAGATGTCTTCCAGGGATACGTATCAGGGGCTGGCACGTGTAATAATTAAAGTTATGCGCAGGGATCATGATAAGGCGCGATAAGCGCCCCCAGATTCATCGGATCATTATTTGACCGATTCCATGCCGGAAATTAATTTTTTTTCGATGTTGAAGCGGCCGCTTGGGATGACCCCTCATGATCTTTTGTAAAAGTTTACTTACAATCTCAAGGAAGAACCACCACGATTACCAACTGGAGACCTGTTTTGACTGGAAATCAAATACCACAATCAAGAACATTTAAGCAAAATGGCACCCAAATTTTCAGAAGACGAAATTGACGATTTGATTTATTTTGCTAGGGTCGGGGAGAAAGACGAGTTCGAGACTTTAAGAGAGGAATTATGTAAAAGGGAAGGATGTTCAACAACTGAGTTGTTGGACAGTGCAAGAGACAGTGAGAGTGGAAACGGCGTGTTACATATGTCTGCTGCTAATGGCCATCACGGTAATTTCATCCCACATCCAGCCGCAATCTACCTTTTCTCGAATTTGAGCCTCAAATCTAATTAACTCCCAAACAGAACTTCTCGCCCTCCTCGCAAAACACCTCTCCGATCCCTCTCCTCAAACCCCCCAAATGCTCAAAATACTCAACACGCAAAACGTCTCTGGAAACACACCTTTACATTGGGCAGCCTTGAATGGACATTTAGAAGCAGTCAAAGTCTTAATAGAAAATGGAGCAGATCCAACGATTCAGAATCAGAAGGGACATGATGCGGTCTATGAGGCAGAATTGGCGGACAAGACTGAAGTTGTGGAGTGGGTCTTGAAGGAGGGAGGTGAAGGACTGGAGGAGGGGATTGCGGGGGATGAGGGGGAGGGAGAAGAGGGAGTGGAAGTTGTGGAAGTTGCCGAGGGAGAGGGTTTGGTGGATAAGGTTAAGGAGTTGGGGATTGGTGGGAGCGGTGCTGGAGAGAAATGAGGAGGCGAGTGTTCTGAGAAGTGAATTTTACAAAGGAGACTCATGACGGCCAGTCAAGCCTTTCTCGATCTGTGTTAATGATCAGACGTGGATAGTGCTGACATTTGGATGGCTAAAGCTACCAAGGGCCATCTAACTTGCATTATCATTGATTAGATGGTCGGCGCTCAATGGATATATCCGGCTCATGAACGGGGATAATATGGGGATCTCCGATAAAGCCAAAACGCGTAATAATAAATCGAATATAGAATACCATTGAAGACACTTTTCTCTGCATACTCCTTTTTTCCCTATGAATTTGTATCTCGATAGCTTGTTTGAGATAGACAATGGCTTTGAAAGACCCCTTCTGCCAGACTCGTTTTCTGGTAGGAGGCCAGGGCTACATCGTTGACAGTTTTCAGCATTACTAAATCTTTGTATAACTTTTGGACAAGAAAGACCTCTACATTATGTTCAGAGATGAAGCCCGATGGGTAGTCTCTCTCTCGATAGAATACCCCAAAAGGGATTATGATTCATTGTCATTCACCATGAGTATCTATACACTCTATATGTATCATATATAGGTCGAAGCTACGAACCTTAGCAACAAAGTTGTAGAGAACACAAACTCTCCGTAAATTCACAAAAAGAACCCAATGGATGTGAACGGTGATGTTTTTTATTCATCATTGAATCCAGCGATTTCGTCTAAAATGCATGATAAAGTAGAAAAATGGCCGGCCATTCGTGGCTAAAAAGTTCTAGATGATTAATATGACAGTCTTAGCCAATGTTAGTAGGAACGCACTTAAATTTGTTTTTCAATATAACTACCGTGACTGATTCCCCAAAAGCTGCTGCGTACCCGTCACACGAGGTTCTCTACATACGTTATCAATGTGTTCCACAATTAAGCCTTCGAAGTATTTAGTAGGATTTCAATAACTCTAAGGTGGTAGATATGAAATTTGTTGCACATCTTGATAAGAGATAAGAGTACTACTAGGCTACAGAATGACGATCTTGATGCAATGAGATACACTTCATAAGCTCGCTTAATTGGTTAGCATAGTTCCGGTGTTTCTAGGGGGGAAACTCTGAGTATGTTGCAAATCTGGATAAGAGATAAGGATGTTTAGCTTCAAAATGAGTCTCAGAATGCAGATCATATATGACTTATTCTGGTTCTCCGACTGAATGCTTCCGATGCTGTTAGAATTTTGCGGAAGCTATTCTTTTTGTAAACGAAAGTTCCTGTCGTTGATTAAGTCTGTTTGGTGATCGTAGTCTTAGCGTTCAAGTTTCCTTCTATGATTCTGATTTCATGTACTGGTATCTGGTATTATATCTCGCAATTGGTATGCTAACAGACTGCAATGTGATCAGAGGTCCGCAGCGTAGTCTAAATTCGGCAGAGCACCATGCATGGAATGTCATTTTTGATTGATAAAAAAATGTTTTTAAGATATGTATCATAATGTCCATGAGCATGTGTTTTCATTTCCTAAACCGCGGAAGAGCTAATTTAGGATCCAGACTTAAAGTATAAAATCCTTTCCAAGATCTCATATCAGTATAATGATATCTAAGTAACGTTAGATTTCATCAATATTTTCTCGATTCCCCATTTCAAAGTCGTCATTGTGGCCATGATTGCTCTCCGCAGCTTTCATTTTCGCAATAACCCCCTCTAATATCTTCACTTGGGTATCAACACGCATTCTCAAATGATGATCAGCATACATTGCGTTTTCCAAACTTCGATATAGTTCGAGATCCCTCGGCGCCGAGAGCCCTAAAGAGAAGTTAACATCTGTAAGCCGCGCACTTCCAAACGAAGAAGTAATTATCAACCCACATACCGACAGCACCAGCACGTCTTCGCGCATCCATACGAAGTGCATCCTGCAAACTCTGTTCAATAGTTGGAAGATACTCAAACCATCTTTCATCGGCCCATCCTTGCAATAATTGATAGCAACAGAGCAAGATACTGTGAAAAAGAGGATTTGCTGCGCGATACGCAGGTCGATCAAAACGCTTTAATTCGTTGCCGATTCGGATGTAAATTTTTTCAGGAGAGACGGTTTGATCGATGACAAGAAGAAGTGCTAGCTCTATCTCTCGGCAGAGCAGAGAACCAGGCTTGAGTTCTTGAAGATGTTAGGTACGCAAAACAAAAAAACGAGCAGCGGTCAGAGAGGTAATGGAAAAATATGTTGTTCATGGATTGCATCACCTACCGACAACTCCTTCTGCAGCGTTGAATGCCCAAGTTAATTGCAACTTGTCTATGAATTCATCAATAGTTCCATTAACAATCTCGATGGAGTTGTTTGGGGAAGGAAAGCTATCTGATAGCGATGCCATTGCTGATTTGATGGATTTAATGGATTGATTGAGATTCTCTGGTATGAATCTAGTAGGAAGAAATTATTGCAGCAGAAGACGACATACAGATCAACAGCTTGGCTGTTGAAACTGTAGTTTATTTTATTGTACGAAAGCTCGAGGATCAAAGTGTGGGAGACACTTCATAGCCGAGGGCTTAAGTGAATGTTATTCACGAGATGTTTCTAGCAAATTCTTTTGTAAACCAGTCGATAGTTGGATAGTGAATTTCCTATAATTCTTGTTGTTAGTGGTCGATACGTTAGTGGTCGATAAAAAAAAAGGCTGAACAAGGTGTATTCAATAAGGAGTATAAGTATCGAAATTTCTGAGTCATTCTGCAAGACGGTTGGTCTTTATTCACTTCCAGAATATTTTCCCCAAAACCCATAACAAATTTTACTGTGACAGTAGAAGACAAGACAGCTTGAGAAATCATGAATAAAAGATCTGTTTAAGTAATCACTGGCGAGTTATATATGCTGGACTTCACCGTCGTTAAATCTTCATGCTTGTATTAATTTTCATTCACTTCAATGGATTGATAAGACTGACCATCCTTGGCTGAATCTCACGCATATCTGGCCAAGCTCTTCTTCTGGCCCACTGTTCGAAGATATTTGGCAGTCTCTGATTGCCCTCTTTGTTCTCATTCTACTCAACTTCAATTGCGAGACATTTCACACCCGTCTGCAAGCATGAGTTATAGTTTACGAAACGTTCTTGTAACACTTCGGTGATTTTGACCTCAGATTGATAGAGGTTGGAGCGTTCGCTGTTGTCCCAACAGTCAATGGTTGATTTTCTGGGAACTCCACTGAATTGAAACTAAGCGCACAAGTCAATATATAGCGAAAGTTGGAATTGCTGTTCATTCAATATTGCGGAGCTTGCGGAGACATAGCGACGTTTTTCCTGCCTCCTGAAGCATTATGCATTGAGAACTCTCATGTGCATCGCACCTCCGCTGTCTTTTTTTCGAGACTAACGTCAACGAAGGGAATCTCTTGGAGAGCCAGGTTTCCCAGAAAAAAGTCTAGCCAGACCCAAAAACTGCCAGCATAATAAATGGTGTAAGTCACAAACACAGTATCTAGAAGTGAGTCGATACGCCCAAAAGTCGGCTGTTTCTTATTGATAAGCTACAACGCGGACTACGAAAGTTTGGGCTTCTGTGGCTAACTTATATCTTTAGCATCGCCATACTGCTCTAAATATCAAAACTCCTAAGGCGTTGAACCAAATACATAGCTGGTTATCTCCTATCCAAAGAAAGAAAAACGCCAGAGCCGAGTTGGTGAATTGAGTATCAACCTACACTACACAGACTGATTCGGATCAATCCACCCACAGAAAATAAGACAATAAGCTCATCCGTGTAAAGTCTTCTAGTAGGCCCGACGAGAACGGTAGTGGCGGTAGCGAAGTCGCTTCTGTCTGTCGATGAATGGAATCTATTATTGATACTTGATCAGTACAACTGGATCTATGTCAAGCAGTTAGAATTACCGTGTCTATGGTGTAACTGGCGTCTTGCTCTTCCTCAAGCTTCTTGCTCCATGCAGCATTCACTAAAAAATTGTATTGGCTTTGAGCGAAAGCTAATGCTGTATCGTAATTCAACTTTGCTCTGTATTCATTATCGCAGACGTGACAGGTGCCCGAACGATATCCGTAATCCTCTCCTAAACTGTTCAGATTTTCTTCGTTGTCGCAGAGTCTACCGTCTCGGGACATACTGCAAAGTTGGTATGTCCATTTCGTCCATTTGTGTGCAAGCTCACCATTTAGAAGAAGTAAACAACCAGTCGACTCCAAGATAATAGATGAGATCTTGCACATTTCGCTCAGTGATGGCTCGAATCGGGAGGTAGTGGTGATCTTTTTGTCTCTAGATTACGTTCGGAAGTAGTTGAGCTGATGTGACAGACGGAGACAGATTTGGTGGAAGTAAAACTTCATCTATAAATCTTGGTCGTCTTGCAGAGTTTATTCAGTGGACAATTAGTCACTTGGGTCACAGCCCTAGGCTCCATCTTTTGCCCAATAAAAACTGATTTTGATAGACTTGGTAGACTATGGCTTTGTGTTTCTTTTTCCTTGGACCCTTTGCGCGTTTTTAAATTGAGGTAACACAAAATCGCGGTGTGACTGATTTGCGACAGCCAGCATCTGAATTCCTGATCACTGCATAATTTTGGTGTAACATATTAATTCGAGCCTCATAAATTATTGGAGGATTAGTACAGTTGTCATGTGCAAAACAAAGAGCGCGGTTAATACATGTTTTTTTCTTGAATATACAAAGCGGAAATTCGAAACAAGACCTACCTCGGCTATCTTTATCTTCCAAACCGGCAATCTAATTTTAATAATAATCAAATTATTCAAACAAATCGATGCTAGCAATGATAGGATACATCCCACTAACAATTTTCTTCCTCGGTCGTACAGCCCATTTGCATTTTTCTTGCTAAGAATATTCTTATCCCAGTTTCACCATTAAATCTTTGTTGTGATTATGGCGCTTTGATCATGTAGTTCAATGGCATTTTCCCAATGCGGTAATTTCCATCTCCTATTTCGGTAGCGAGACAGAAAGCTTAATAACTCAGAAATAGTGGGTGCACGGACTATTCCTTCATATCTACTTCAACAAACAGTCTATATAAGCCATGCCATTCACACTTAGTTCTAAAACACTTTGCTCATCATTGTGTTTACTCTTCTCTCAATTATCGACCTTTCTCAACATCAAATCCACACAACAAATTTCGAAAGAAACTTTTCTTCGGAATACGACCTTTTTCACGATCGCTTTAGATCATAGTTATCAATACAATTCTATTCCAATTCTCC
>PHWZ01000122.1:0-85275 GCA_004379285.1 Botryotinia calthae | reverse complement strand
GAGATGGAGATGGAGATGGAGATGGAGATGGAGATGGAGATGGAGATGGAGATGGAGATGGAGATGGAGATGGAAAGAGTGTAGGAAGTAGCATATTTGTTATTGAGGAGGAAGGAAACGAGATGAAATAAGCTTTTTATTGTTGTAAGGTTTTTGGTATTATTGATCTATATCATATTATATTATAATTTATAATTCTATTAAATGAGGAAGGGGGTGGGAGGAGGTGTTGCTATTTCTATTTGTTGTTTACTATTTGCTATTTCTATTTACTTTTTCCCTCCCTTCCTCTCTCTCAATGAATAATAGTGAGTGAGCGAGTAAGTGAGTAATTATTTGTTTTATTTTTTCTTCTATGTTTATCTAAGAGTGCTATGCTTTGTTGGGTTTTGAGGTTTTGAGATCTCGGTATCGAAACGCCTGCGTTAATAGACTTTTCTTAAGGGTATTGGGTCTGAGAAATGGATGAGAGGTGGGGATGAGGTTTGTTTATATATTATATGTTTATTATTAATTGATTGATTTGAAGACTATTTGAACGAGGGAGATTTGTACGATATCTGTAGATAAGTATATATAAGTATATAGGTATGAGCGAGGGCTAGAGGAGGGAAGGGTTTGAGAACCTGGGAATAGAATAGCTAAGAAGAGTAAGAACTGGATTTGTTATTGATGGTATACAAAAGAGGAAGAGGGAGTTTTGGTATTACTCTGTTGTCGTGTGGGTTTTTGTATTGTATGGTGTTGTGTTGCATTGGATTATCATCTAGATCGTTTTTATCGTTATCTATGTACATCATATATAAACTTATTGTATGAACAAGTGAATGATCTTCACAGTATAGCCCTTAGCGAATGCGAAAGAGACTAGCTCTTTCGCATTGTCATAGCTCTCTATTAAAGAGCTATGGAAATCAAGTAATTAGTTCTTTAGACTGAATATAACACTTGAAAATTAGGACTTACGAACACTGTAGGTACTACGTCATCTGTATCCTTCTCACTTCGTTTGTACGAACACTTATCTATATTCTTCTCCTCTCAATATAATTATCTACGCATGAAGCAAATTACTGAAATTCTTCAATATTTGTATAAACCTTGTATATAGTATAATATCTGATCTTTCTTGATATGTTTCTTGACTGTAAATATCATCACTTTTTAAATTCTATAGAGTTGAATGGGAATAGAGGGAGTGTCACGGCGCCAACTATATATTCTGTAGTTGCCTTTGTGACTTAGACACGGACCACTAGTGTGCCCTACCCCCTATAAGTAGGACCTTACTCTTCTATAGCTTTTCTACTTTTATAATACAATATAAATCTTTACCCATACCTTGATAGGGAGAGGGGGTTATATGTTACTTTGTAAAAGAAGTGTATTTAAAGAATATATATAGATAGGAGAAGAGGGTTCTGGGGATGAGGGAGTACTTCACTGGAGTACTTGACTTGAGGGGTTAAGGATAGGTTTATATAGAGTGTAAGAAGTGGAGAGGGCTGTGTTGTGTTTGTTTTGTGTAGAATTGAATTGATAGTTTATATTTAAAGATTTCAAGTAAATGAAGAGGGTATATAAAGATGGAGGAGTCCTTGGATTAGGGATCCTTATGAGTGAGGGGAAGAGGTGGGATGAGGAGTAAAATGAGGTAATGGATCATGAATTAGTGATTTATAGAGTAGGGAATGCGATTCAAGAATGAGGATGTGGTGGGTTTAATAAATGCGTGATAGAGAAGGAGAGTTAGTGTTCGAGAGAGTGGTAACGGTAAGTGTTTGTATAGTGTATGTTCTTATTATGTTACTCATGTATGTGACGTTCTTCTTTTCTTATTATTTATATTCATTATATAATCTCTACGATATATATCAAGTCTCCCCTTAATTGCTTTCTCAGTTTTTCTATCTTTTTTAGAAAGTAGGGGACTAACTATAGAGAGAGATATATATATATCTCGAATTTACAAAGGTTATAATGATAATGACGCGTAGAAGAAGAGTACTTCGCGGTCTCAGTTATTCAGAGGAATGTGATTTTAGGAAAACTGCGAGTGGAGTATGTATCATCTAATAAACTTTTTTCTTTCTCTTCTAGTATACATTTACATTCATGTTTACGAGCATACAATCTACTTGCTCAAATTATAGACTTTTAAAGAAATCTAGAGTGAGACGATGAGAGATACTAGTATATAAAGATCAAGACATGTTATGAATATTTGGTCACTATAGGTGTTTTACATTGGTTCTAGGTCCTCTCATGTTTCTACTATTGGGACTTGTGCGTAGGAGCTTTGCTTTGCGGATGCGATTTATAAAGGATATGGATAATGAGAAAGTCAAGATGCGAGAAGGGGGTAGATGGAGAAAAGAATTGGAATTCTGATTGGATTTTTATTGTCGCCTTTGCTTTTGTTTGTTTTAACATCTTTGGTTGTTGTCGAATTATTAGTTTTCTTGAAATATATTACTGTTTATCTTTAATCACTCAATATTTTCATCGTCCCAATCGCTTAACTCCTTATTTCCCTTGTATCTTTACGGAAATTAGTGCACCTCAATATTCTGATCCTACCTAGCCTTTCATATGGGGGTTTCATTTAGATACCTATCTGGAAAGCGCGATTGGGTATCTATGTTTGTTTGTTTAAAAGTTAGATAGAAGATGAGTTGTTGTTTATATATTAGCTTCGGAGTGCTTTGGATATGAATGAGAAGTGGAAGAGTGGATATTAAGCAGGGCGGGGTAGGGCTTAGAGATGAGGGGTAAAAGAGGGGCTTAGTAGCAGAATTGGTGAATAGATCTCATTACGTGTGCATGTGTAGAATTTATATCGAGTTGCGGATAAACTAATCTGAGTCACAGGGACTGAGAAATTGCTGTTACGCAAAACGAGGTTATTTAAACCTTCAGGTATTCTGTAGTTTTCAGACTATTATGAATGATAATTAAGATGCGGGCAGCGTGTAATGGCTGTCCTTCTGCTTCCAGAACAGAGCTTTTGAATTGACAAAGATGCCGATGTGTATTAAGAAGAAATAAGGGTAGGAAACGAACAGAAGTAAAGACAGAACTAGGATTCTAGGGTTTCACTTGTTGTCACTCTTTTTTTTTGTCTTATTGTCACCAATTTCAACTGTTCTATATTCACCAATTAACATCTAAACCCGTATGATATTTACCATTGTTTATTGTTACTTTTGAACCTAGAGATGTCCGGTACAAGAGTGGAAATAGGACTATATGAGTGATCTAAGATTTACTAAAATTTCTAGTCAAAATAACTTTAGTACTTCGTTTGTATTTTATTGCTTGTACATCCATATCTTTGAGAAGCTCTGTTGTAGAAATTTCGTCTAGAGCTCACGAGCAGAGAATAATATTTTACATTGTCCTTAGTGAGGTTGCTGTGCTTGTCGATTCTAATCCCAGTTTTGATAGAATATAAGATATTCAGGGGATTTCAAGTATGGATTTTCAACTAGATTAGTGCTTGCGGGGATTGAGGCTCTTCAGAGTGAAATTTTGACGAAATGAAACTTTCTACAACTCTTTAGGTAGAGTGGTAATGTATCGTGTGAGATTTTGTGGGTTTTCAGTGGGGGTAAAAATAAGGTGAATTGGTTTCATAAGACAAAGTAAGTAAAAAAAATGGTGAGGAGATAGGCTCAAGGTGTCGGGGTGGATATAAGTGAATACAATGTACTAGTGATTCGCGTTCTTTCTCTTCTTGCCTCCTCCGTTCACCTCCTTCATTCACTTTTCCGTTGCAACTCTATGAAAACATACTCAGAGGTTTGTATATATTTCCAATCGGAATGCAACTATCCAAGTATTATTTAACATAATCCAAGATTGGGAATCAAAGGTGGTGGGCATGCAGTTCCATAATTAATAAACGATCTAGAGGTATGAAAATAATGAGGAAATGGGATCGTTTAATAAGCTTATAGCCAATTCCCAGAACGCAGTGTTAAAAGTATTACATCACTTCTCAAGGGGCAAAATGAAAGCCAAGAACTTTAGCAATGATCGCGTTTCATTAATATTTCAAACGAATGGCTAGGATGTCCGATCCAAAATCTTTCAATCACCTATTCAAGCTATCCATACCCTATTGCCACCCCTAACGTTCATCCAATTCACCACGCTGCTTATGGACTAAGCAATCAAAACATCAAATAGGCTTCTCATTGACCTCCTGGACCAAAGACTGATGTTGGATGTCAATCTTATTCCATCCTACTTCTTATCTGATCCAGCTTGACCGGCATTTCCGCCATCAGTACCTTGACCTGCTGTATATCCACTAGCATTTGCGTTGCGATCTCCAGCTCCTTGAGCGCGCGCGGCAAATCCTGAAGAAGACATGTCTTAACCACCCTGTGCCTGTTACGAAATGTATTAGCTTAGGCTGCAGTCAAATGCCACGACTATTGAGTAGAATGAGAAGGCAGAAAGAAACAAAGGAAGAAACGTACTTGAGTGGATTGGATGCGTGAAGCATCATCTTTGGTCATTTGGGTGGGCATACTTTCGAGTTTTGGGATTTGTGATGAGTTGAAGGTTGAGGCTTGACTGTTTCGTTGAGTGGTTAGTAGTTCCCTATGAATACACAAGTACTTTTCAACAGGGATAGTAATATGATCTGCAAGATGGAAATGTTCAAAATGAATTAAAAAATAGGAAGTGCGAGAATGAAAAACTAATTACTTACAGTTTTGGCTGGCTGGCTGGCTGGCTGTGTGTGGGGGGATGTATCTATTTATGCGACTTGTGATGAAATGGCTTGATAAGGAAAAACATTTGAAAAGTGGAAGAATGGCTATTATATATTCTCAAACTTAACACTTAAGGAGCAAGAGCTCCGCGATTCACGTGCAAGAAAAGGAGCAAAGTGTATGAGATGTATGTTGCCGATGAGGCTCACTGACTGCATACATTTCAATTCGTGTATAGCGAATGGATATCATTTATTAAGCCCGCCGCTTCTCTTCAGAATTTGGTAGGTTATTATAACGTATGATTCCATCGGTGAATGTTGCAACCCATTTCACATCATCAGATTATTCATTGTTGAGACATATTAGGAACGTCGGTAAGAGTTGTTTGTTTTACTGCATACTATATTTTGAAATCAGGCAGAGCTGTCGGAAAGTTGCAATACTTGTTGTTCATTTGATGTAGATCCTTGCGGCTACCTACTCTACGAGGCGTTACTCGGAGGTTGAAATGATGAATTAACCGAATAATTGGCTAGTCAAACGAGTAAACTTCGTTTGCAAACGCGAGACGTTCAGTGATCAATGATTTTAGCGAGAACCCTCCAATCTTACCGTCACTATGCTTGAGTCTGTTATCTGATTGAATTTCTATAGAAAAGCAATGTGCATAATGGTGGCATGACTTTTGATGAGTGCATATTCTGTGAGGTGTTACTAATCACTATTAATCATTACTACGACTGAGATTTATAGGCGCGGGGTATTCATGTGTCTTAAGATTGAGATGATGACAGGAAATTTAATGAATATTTCTCCACTAAGAACGGGTTACGCAAATATTGCGAAAGGGAAACGTTTTGAACCCGGCTTCTTGGAGGAACATTTAAAAATGCGTGGATATTTGGATTCAGAAGCATTTAAGTATTCGTTGTCATTCTGGGTCTAGTCCCAAAACTATATTCGCTCTCCGTTTGATTGGGAGGAACCCCAAGGAAAATTTGTGAGGGCCTAATGGTGCAATGCTGGAGAATTGGGGGTTTTACCTTTTGGAAAGACATATTATGGTCAATTTCAATACATATTATAGATACTTGGGCATATGAATGTAGATTATAGCTTATGAATAGAGAAGGTATTGTATGGGACAAGGTCAAATTGGCAATAGTAATGTGGAAATGAAAACTACATACTGCAAGCCTACATTGAACATCAGAAACTTCAGACGGAAACTATTTCCACGAGGTCAATCAATATCTCGAGATTTGAATTCAATAGTCTGCTAATTACATGTCTAAACTCTTGTTCATGCTCTTTATTTCTCTCGGCTTCGAATTTTTGCATTACTTGCGATCGAAATTACGATGGTTTTTCAGATAAAGCCATGCCACTCTATTAGTATAGTAAAAAGTAGAACCATTAAATCAATGCCACGATCAAGCCCAAGACTCCCATCGCAGACCCAGGCTTGACTTTCCCAACACCCGAATTTACAGTTGGTGCAGCGGCGCTCGTGGAGGAAGTTGAGGTAGCGGTTCCAGTAGCGGCTCCGGTGGCCCCGACAGGCCTCGATCCTGAAGAACTTGGGGAAGACGTAGCTGCGGCAGCACGAGAGGTTGCTTGTGTGTCTGTCGCGCTGTTACCAGAACTTATAGTACTTGATGATGTTGCAGCTGCACCCTCGACTGTTGTTTGCGATCCATCTGGCAATGTATACTCTCCAGTATAGACATTACCAAAACCTCCTACATCATCTGAATAGTCCCCTGTAAGATTCAGTTAGTTTTATTTGTCAACATGAACCTTGCAGAACCTGGTATTTCCATATCAAAGAGCTCACCAGTGACTTCATTCAAACAGAACAATGATCCATCTGTATATTCGTAGCATGTCTCATCACTATAACACGAGAGAGTATCGCGCTTCCTAAGGATCAAATCCTCATAGTCATCGTAGTCGCTGTAGTCCTCACCGTCGCAAGCAGATCCTCCAACAGCATTGCATTCACCTTGGCTTTGCATTTCATAGCATGCTTGTAAAGCCGTCGGATCGTCTGCATACTCGGAACAAGGATTTGAAGAAGATGAGTCTGAAGAGCCTGAAGAGCCGTTTGTGGTCCCTCCTGTTGTACTACCACTTTCGGCCCAAGAAATTGCGTTCGACGTTGTACATGTGGATGAAGCAACCAGATTGAAAGGCGAGACGACAAATAATAGTGTGATTATAGATAGAAACATGGTGGTAAACGGAAATTATGATAATCTTGATTTGAGAAGACAGAACTTGTTCCAAGAAGAAAGAATAACCCAGAGATAGGAACTGAGAAAATGAGAAAATGTATAAGAATATGTTCTTCAAATTAAAGTTGCATTCCGTAGAACTGGTGAGAAGAACACACTCTTATATATTCATAATGGAGACCGATAATAATAATTCCATTCTTTCTGAATAACAGGAGAGCTATGGAAATCAGAACCTGATTGGTTTACTTACGAGAGGAAAGCTCTTGTCCATGATCGTGCACGATAATCCCGTGGAAGAACCTGTCAATATTGGGGAAGACGGTTCATACTGACAGCCTTTTTTACAGAGTGAACTTTTCTCTGCCTATATCACGGTCTCCATATTGGAAATTCGCTTCTTGGCAATAGCTAGCTCGAGACTCTCGGAATAGCCATTGGATTGAGATATCAAAAAAGTTTCAGAATGCCCAGCTGTGCTTGTTCACTTGGCAATAGTGCAATGATTATTAGGCTTCCAAACCTACACATAGATAAATATAAAAACTAAAGCCATAAATGTTCAGCAATAGCGCCTCTTTTTTTATCGGCTGAATTGATTAGCTAGCGAGCTTCCATGAGCTACCGTCTGTGGTCTGGATCTGTCCCACACTAGTGAGGCTGAACAGTTTAAGCTCTATATTACTCCTTTGGGCCCGCTTCAAGCTTGGCAATATACACTAAATCTTTGAGACACGAGAGCCTCGCGAGCAAGAGAATATTCTCAAGAACTTGAGTCAAAGAACCTTCAATAAATATTATAAATATTAGGCTAGGATGAACTGCACACATGCGGTTTCCTTTGGTCGCTACTTAATGTGGCGGATACCCTTGGGGCTTTTTGGTGAAAGAACAGGATTGTGGCTATCAATAGTGTATAAATAAGCAATTGGGATTGTGATGATAGAAATAAGGTGAACGCGATTTGTGTGCGAATATCAAGGATAAGATTTTCTGATGACTAAGCGCCTTACATGAACACGACACTTCTCTGATGTGGTTCCATTATTTTTGTTCAAATAATTTGGCACTATTATTCTTCATTGGCATTGTTCTAACCACAACAACTATAAGAATCGTTATTGGCAACACAATTACGAAAACATAGTCCAACGGAATAGATGATAGAAATCGACCACTCCGCCGCACGACATCCGTTCCCCAAACATTGCCCGCGTCGCGAGATCACCGAGACGAGCAAAATAGCAAAAAGAATTTCCTCTCTGCAGACCCGCTCAACGAGATCATCCGTCGGAATGAGAGAACTTCGAATAATAACATAAGGAGATGCAAGAATGGGCTAGAAAGAATTGGTCGAGAGTCTTGTATAAATTATAACGAGAACTATTGTGCAAGGACAAGCTCGAATGTGATATTGGACAGAGCTGTTACAAATTCACACAAGAACTTTTTATCTATAAGCCAATGCCAAATTCCCCTATTGCGAAGTTGTCAAATTTTGAGGATGGGGAAGCAGCCTAGATCTCTCTCGTCAAATGACTGAACTTTACCGCGAATAGTTTTGTCTTCCATCTTCCCTCGACCCTTCAAGCTCTATTACACCACAACATTACAATTGCCTGACCGAGCAAAGGGAACATAATTTCCTTCAGGACACTGGGAGGTTCTCCTATTTCTGAAGCCCGTCCCACTTTCCTTGGGACACACCAAGCAAAGCTTTAAGCAAAAACATCACTTGTTTGTTCTGTGCTCATTTCATCCCAGGGGTAGGCCACTTACTTCATTGTAAGTTATTCAGGTAGTTGAACTCTAGCCAAAATTGAAATCTCATTTCTTGTCACGTTCTAGTTCTATCGATCTTCAAATGGCTTGACGTGACGTTCCTGTTATCCGCCATTTTGTCATGCTTTTATGTGGCCTAATCTGGCCCCAAGAACTCTTGTCTCGCTGCCCATGAGGCCCAGGATCTTCAACTTTAGAGGCACTTTTAGCTGCCCGGCTATCCAGCAAGAGCTTTGATGTTCCCATCATGAATTCACACCGCAAGAATGAAATGAACCAGATCGGCCGCGATGGCGCCATATTTAAATTACAACCCCAATTCCCATTCAAAACATATAAAGGAACCATCGCAATGCTATTACATCAGTCTTCACTCTTCGTCCTTTACCCTAACTAACCTTGTAACACTCGTTCCGTCTTCCAAAATCTCCACTTCTTCCTCAACTCTATACCCACCCCACCGTGGCAATCCCCAAAATACTACTGCCCACCAACCTACCCCAAAAAGAATGATCCCCACCCCAACAACAGCGTAAGTCGCATACCAAAACCCCACATCCGCGTTTTCCTTTGTCGGTTTAAAAAAGGGGCCCGCGATCAACGCCAAACAAATGGCTATCCTAATCCAAACAGCCGGCAGCCATGCTTTGAAAGGCCTTTTCAGGTCTGGTCGACTATAGCGAAGATGAATTAGTCCTAAAGAGAGAGCTAATGCTGCGAATTGACCCGGATAACCTTCAACGTCTAGGATGAAGTTGTAGACGTCGCCTCGAGGAGGTATGGCAATCACAAGGAAAGAGGGGATATAGTGGACTATTAAACCGCCAAGGGGGGCGCCGAAGGGAGCTGAGGAGGAGAGGTATTTAGAGTAGGGGAGGAAACCTTGACGGGCTATTTCTTGGTTTACGCGGGCCTAGTGATGCAGGGGTCAATTTCAGTTCTGGAAAATGGTGGATGATAGATGGAGAGACGAAAGATCAGGAACTCACGAGTGTAAAAGTAACGACCATAACATTTCCCGCCGCACTAACCGCCACAGCCAACGGCAATAAAATCCGCCCTCCTACATCGCCAAAAATCCTCTCGAAAAACAATGCAGCAATAAGTTGTCCACTTTCTTTCACTTCCTCCAGTGGGACCACAGATAGATACGCAAAATTAGCTAATAGATACAACGAGCAGGCTGTAAACAAGGCAGCCGGCGCAACAGTTCTCAATGTCCTAACCGGATCTTTAACCTCGTTAAGAACATTGTTCAAATTGGACAATCCTGCATAAGAATACGAAACTTTGAAAACAGCAGTTGTCAAAGTTCCCCAATGCCAATTTGAGCCCGTCCAAAGTCCATCCCAGGAAAATCCTTCTCTGGATAATGTAGTGATCGTATCTCCTGTTTCCGGAAGCTTTACGCCGAATATCACAACAAATATTCCGGTTAGGGCCATGAAGAGGATTAGACCTACTTTAATCCACCCTAAGAAGTTTTGAATCCATATCCCGGTTTTGAGAAAACATCCATGGATGATTGTTATCCAGGTCAAAAGTCCCAATGCGATAGCTTTTTGCCCTAATTCCGTACCCTCGATTCCAAAAGCAAAGAGCACATATTCGCCAAAAACGATACAATTGCTTGCTGTAAAACCTAGCAGTACTGCTTGTACAGCTACAAGCGTACTGGCGAGAAATCGAGGTCTTGGATAGGTAAATTCAAGGTATACTTTTTCACCTCCAGATCTAGGAAGCATGCAACCATATTCTAGAGAAATTTGAAGGCCAAGCCAAGCAAGTATCGAACCAGCAACCCATAAAAGCAAGGCAAGACCGATACTACCTGTTGTTTTGAGGATAGGTCCGGGAGTTGCAAAAATCCCAGAACCAATTACTCGGGATATGACGAGTATGTAGGCGCTTGACCAGGACAGGTTATGGCCTAGAGTGCTGGTTTCGGGGATGGTGTCATCTTCTATTTGACGAGACGGCTTGGGTGGCGGAGAGGAGAGGGGGTTGTTGGAGGTTGAGCGGGATGAGAGAAGAGGCTCGGACTCGAGGGCTGATGAGTCGGCGGTACCTGTTGATGTTGACATTCTGGGGGATATTGAACGCAGCTACGATCGCATGATTTTCATACGTTGACATTAAAAACTATACGGCTTTAGCATCACAAAGTCTGGTAATACTGCAGACCATTACATTGGATTGAGATTGAAGCCATGAGTAAAGTCGTTATCGCGTTGGAATGTGACGACCCGGAACATAAAATTGCAATATCCGACGACAGAAGAACGGGCTCTATTATTAAAGAGCAAAGGAAACACTCCGGTAAGAGGGCACAGGTTTGGAGATAATTATCTTCAATATAAAATCTGCATCTTTAGCAGTCGACGATTTTTAGATTGATAGCAGCTCAGCTCAACCACTATCATGTTTCATCCTTTCCCAATTTCACCTTCATCTCACCATCGAAACCCAGCCATATCAATGATGCCATATGAACCATCTGTTGAATCATAGCCACACAAGATAGTTTGCGTGTGGATCCGCACCTATATATCATCTCATGCAATAATTGCGTGCTCTCTTGTCCACCCTTTTGATTCGTCGGAAAACGGCGGACCTTGTGATCCCTTGACATACGCTCTTATCTGCTTTTTTCATGAGCTTTGAAATCAAATATTAGATTTTGGATGTTTTTCTCTAAAGATTGATGTCAGATTGGACAGGATGTAAAGAATGGGGAAGCAAATTGACCCGATTCCTTTTCCGAGACTAACGGCGGATTATGAGTAGACTTCTTTCACATCTCACGAATTCTATCTAAAACATGGCATTGCGCCATTTTCGTCAAGCATGCACAAGACTGCGGGATTGAAAAAAGCGTCAAATAAACATCCGAATAATAGACGTGCTTTGAAATCATACTGGATTAATAATTATATTAGTCCTTTTTGTGCTTCAACGTCGGTTCATCTCGATGTGAAAAGAGTACTTATAGTTGCAAGTTCCGAAGTTCGTAGCAAAACATCCACGATTTCAAAAGACTCTTGATCATACAACTAAAACAGACTTGACTGGAAATATTAAACCCCAGGCAAATTCATTACCACAATGACCACCACACTCACCGAACAAGCTCCCTCCGAGCACATCACCAAGCTCGAAACCAACCCCACTACACCTCACGATATTAAAGGAGTTCTGAATTATTACCTTGATCCAGAAGATGGAAGTCCCCCAGAGCCCAATTACGTGAACCAGCCTAACACTTATGATCGCCCCGTGCATTTAGTGGAGGTTACTGTTCACGATATCCGCGGCTCGGAAGACCAGTATACATTGGATACCACCGGTTTCCAGGTCGTGAACCATGTTAGTCGAGAGAAAGATTTCGCGGATGAGGAGAAGATCAAAAGTGATTACTATAAAGAAACCGAAGAATTGTTGAAAAGAGAGTCAGTATTAGTATAGCTCCGCGTGCTCGCTTCCAAACTGGACAGACTACTAACAAGAGAATAGAACCGGAGCATCCAAAATTTTCATTTTCGACCACACAATCCGACGTGAAGCTCTTGATAAGAGAGCCCCAGCAGCTTCATCTACTGATGCAATCAATAAGAATCCCGCTCCAATTGTTTTCCGCGGTCCTGTTCAACGCGTTCACATCGATCAATCCTATGCCGCCAGTCCCCGCCGCTTAACCCACCATCTTCCCGAATAAGCCGAGAAACTCCTCAAAGGACGTTTCCAAATCATCAATGTTTGGCGACCCATCAAGACAATCCTCAAAGATCCCCTTGCTGTTGCGGCTGCCAACTCAGTTGATGAAAAAGATCTTGTTCCAATCAAACTTATTTATCCCGATCGCGAAGGAGAAACTTACTCAGTGCGTCATGCTCCGGGCCATAAATGGAACTATTTGTATAAGCAGACACCTGAGGAGGTGCTTTTGATCAAGTGTTTTGATAGTAAGACTGATGGAATAGCGAGACGTGTTCCGCATAGTGCGTTTGTGAATCCCGAACATGAGGGAGAGAAGAAGAGAGAGAGTATTGAGGTTAGGGCATTGGTTTTCCACCCCGATGATACAGAATAGGGAGAAATTTGAGGGATATAGCAAGGATTTTTGGGCATGTAAGAAACATGGAAGAAGGAAAGCATGAATCTAAATTGAACCAGTCTTATCCAATGAGAAATATTTTTTAATGCTTGATCGGCATATTTAAGCCACCTTCATTTAGTTTTAGGAACCATCTTAGTTAACACGATCAACTTCTGTAGTCGTATCATGCAACGAAATTCAAGGAGCTAAACAATTGACGCCGGGGCTGAGAAGCAATTTGCAGTGGCTATCTCATTCAGGACGATTCTGACCTTGTCAGAGACCGTTCGGTCACTTGAGTTTAACCTTATCGAGTCAGCAATGAACATTAATTGATCTCATGAAATAACCACGGAAAGAAATCTTGAACTACAGAGATCGAAACAAAGATATAGAAATAATGTTATTTTCTTGACACCTCTACAACATCAACAAACGCAGCTACATTCAACTATCAGAGATAGTGATTTGGTTGGCAAGTACTATATTTAAATATTACGTAATAGCTTCGATTTAACCAGGTAGAACACAGAATCTAGATTTTCTAAGAAATGAGAATTAATACGGAGAATCCCGTCACATCCAGTGATTCTGCACAAGATCAGTGTGAAAAATGTTATTGATAGGGTTATGGGAGTAACAGACTTGGAATCGACAGTGCCAAGTGGCATGAGAAACGATTGAAATAGATTCTTTTGTCTGGAACTCTGGTAGCAGGTCAAGCTAGCTACATTTTCACTATGAGTTAAATTACCGCAGAGGTTTCTACGACCAGAGTGCCGGTCCTAACCAGCAATGTTTTTCTGTGATAACTGCGCGGGCTTACCATTTGCGCTCAGGGTGTCGGAGAAGAATAATTCATCTCCTCCGGACAAAACTTGTAACGCTCAATAGTGGGGAAATTTGGTGTGCTTTCATTAATAGCTCGGAAGCAGCCTGAATGTGCTACAGCCCAGCTTCTCAGCTTTCCCCAATCGTTACACATTCTGGTCTGACCAATCCCCGATGTCGGATGCTCCTTTCCTTTCTCAGAGTTTAGTCGACCGGTATATCTTGATGTGTCATCGGCATTACACATAACTTCTTCACGGAGTACATCGAGGCAATGAGATACATGCTCGAGCGGATATGTTAGGGGCACATTATCGTATGCCTCCAGAACTAAACCTCGAACAAGGTGCTACCAAGATGTGTCAGCGACATAAGATTTGAAGTATTGGTTATACCTACAAGACAGTGAAGGTTGTGGAAGCCGTTCAGAATGTAGATACCCTTCGAATGATCCCAGGGCCACCGCTGTGCCGGAAGTAGTCCTTTCGAGTTGGCGTACTCGTTTGTCAAAGCCACGAGTCCGACTTCCGAATCGAGATCCGGGGAGCTCCAAGCTGCATCTGCAATGGTTCTATTCTCATTGGTGAAAAAGTTGTCTATGATAAAAGGAGTTGATACGTTTCGCACAAGACCAGCTGCCAGCTTTGTTAGCGAATTTTACCAGAACTTAATAGCTCCCAGCAGCATACTGTATTTGGTCGGTGTTAGTATGGGCATCGACAACAATTGCAAAGTCTGGTGGACCCATAGCGCGTTGAATAACAGCGAAAATGATAGGAAAATTCCGAGAGCGAAAGAAACTCCTTTGAAGAATCGAAGCTGTCGTTGTAAATTAAGGTACATCAAAGTCTCGGTATTATGATCTGTATCATCTTGTTGCACGAGTTTATACTCCTGCAGAGCCATTGTAGAAGGACGTGAGTAGGCTTCATCGCCCTATGAGTCAAGCGAAACTTATAAAGGGCCTCGAGAGGGCCTTCTTTTCTATGGCACACCACTTACCAGCTCAAATACTATCTTCCAAATCATGTTAAGGGAGGTGTTGAGTAGATAATGCATGGTTCTATTGATCCCTCACTTCTTCGAGGTTAAAGCGGCCAGCTCAATTTCTATACCGAATTCCGAAAACCTGCAGACAAGGGCCATCGCAAATATATTAGCCGGGGGATGATTACAGCGACCACCAAAATAAAACTTATGCACAACTACAAGTCCGCAACGGTATCTGGATGTTTTTTTTTTTGCAGATCTTGCCCAGTTTTTATACAAATTGCCCATATGTATGTTGGTGGCGATGTCATGCAACATGTATGAATATTGGCATAATAATCCTCGGCATACCCCTGTCGATAACCGAGAACGGCAGGTCAGATAAGAAGTAAAATACATACCGTATATGGTTGAAAAGCGAACCATCAAATAGCAGATCACACAGCTCAATATACCTCTACCTGATTTTCCATGGTTGTAAGCTCTATAGCTTTGATTTATTTCTGCGCGGCTTTGGAACTCCCTGATCATCTTAAAGGATACGAATGGAAATCCACGTATCTTCACCCCTCCTAATCTCTCGATAAGCGCAAAATTCCTGAGACCTTGCCTCGACACAAGATCTCTCGATCCGTGGAAGCTCTTCTTCCGCAAGTGACTCTGTCTCTAATCGGTCAACTCTCACCATGTTCAATTTCTCAGCCACATTTGTGTACATTCTACCCTTCATTCTGCTAGTTTGCGTTTCGAGCCGGCTTGTCTCGTCTAGAGCAGCTCGTAAGACTATCAATCAACATGGCTGTGAACCTCCTTCATCATATCCTCAAGCCAAGGAGTCTGAGCTTGTAAAAGCACGAACAGACGCCACCAGAAATGGCAGCCTAATGGATCTATACATGGAACACTTTGGGTTGTATGGAAAAACATGGGAAGAACATTTTCTAGGTGCAAAAATTATCAATACCATGGAAGCACGCAATTTTCAACAAGTCACTGCACTTGCCTTTCAAGACTGGGGTAAGGCTTCTACCACGCATTCTACTCCTTTCTTCGGCAAAGGCATATTTTTCATGAATGGCGCCGAGTGGAAACATGCTAGAGAGCTGGTTCGACCCACGTTCTCGAAAACTGAAGTATCAGATGTTGAGCTTATAGGAAGACACGTGGATAGGCTGATTGACATGATTCCTCGAGATGGATCTACCATTGATCTCCAACTGCCTTTACGAAAACTGGTACTATTTCTTGGCCCCCTCGCGTACTACAATCTGCTTACAAATATATAGTTTCTTGACACAGCTACTGAATTCTTAATGGGACAGTCAATCGATTCTCAATTAGCTGATGATCCAAATAACTCAGCCGAGATACTTGCGGCATTTGACGCTTCATTGGCTGGGGTAGGAAAACGAAGATTACTCTCAAGATTCAAACGCTTTATGCATAATTTTGACAAGAGCTGGAAGGAAGCTTGTGGGATAGTTCACTCATATATTGACGTCCATGTCGCTCGGGCTTTGAAAGAAACCGAGAATTCCGAATCAAAAGCTAAGGTCACAGATGCTGACACAAAACAACCCACACGGTATATTCTGCTGTTGGAAATGGCCAAGCAGATTCGGGATCCTGTCGCACTTCGATTTCAGATCTTGAATGTATTTGTACCAGCTCGTGATACAACGGCCGTTATGCTTTCGAACACACTCTTTCATCTTGCGAGGAATCCAAATATCTGGACACAGCTCCGAAATGATAGCTTGGCATTGGGAGATCGACCTCTAACCTTCGAGGTCCTCAAATCGCTTCAACTATTCAAGTACGTTCTGTTTGAAACCCTTAGATATCAGGGACCATCTGGACGAATTTACCGAACCGCAACACGAGATACCGTTCTCCCTACCGGCGGTGGACCTTCGGGAACGTCCCCAATTTATGTGAAGAAGGGGACAGTGGTTGCCTTGAACTTGTGGGGTCTCCATCATGACCAAGATATCTGGGGAAAAGACGTAAATGAATTCAACCCTCAGCGATGGTTCGATCCTAAAAAGCAGTTTCAGTGGGAGTTCGTGCCTTTTCTCGGAGGACCAAGGATTTGCCCAGCTCAGCAGCAGGTGCTTACCCAATCGATCTATCTCTTAATTAGACTCACACGAGAGTTTAAATTGATTGAAAATAGGGATCCCGTCAAAGAATATGTTGGTTTGGTCAAAGCATTGACGGAGAGCAAAAATGGGGTAAAGGTTGCATTTCGGGTGTAGCTGGCTTCTCAATATTGAAAATGATCTACATTAGGATTCATCCGCTTGTATTAAACATCATTTGTTGTGTATTTTTCTGATCATGTTCGTGTTGGAGATAAATTGCAGCTGCATGAATATTTTTGCGGAACAATCCAATAACTATACATTTTGAGGAATTTTAATCCAACTCAAAACCTATCACTACCAAGATGTATCCATATCTTATACCCATGATTTTAAGCATGAAAGGGCGTACACAATTTCGGGCCGTAGCGATGCATTCTAAATCTTTATTGTTTCTTGATGGAAGAAATGTAGAGAACATGTTGTTTTCGACAGAATTATTAATTAGAATATGTTCAACAAGGTGAAAACAATATTGTATACACTCTCAAAGTTGAGACACAACTTGTTTGATTACAATTGCCTTGGTAAAATATACTAAATTCTTTGCTTCACAATCAATACTGCCCTTATATATAGCCAGCTACTTCGTCGTGAGTTAATTCATGAATCCTTCACTGCTATGAATTCGAGAACTTTAGTTCAGTTGCTATACATTCTAAGAATGACTCTACCATTGGAATCATTTAGGCCAGATTGTACGTATACCATCAGTCTTTGTGACGATTGCGATAAAGTCTTTGTGACATGCACATCATCTGAAACAGAGACCTGTCCCCTACTCTCCAAATCATACATGGCATGCGTTTCAATAGCCATTACACCTTGTGACGGAAGGTTGACTGCAATACAGCTGAGACCTGCTTCTAGAACGGAGAGATGGATAGATTTCGAATTCGTTACTAGTGTCTGTTAGATACGTGATATTTTCAAGCTACGCGAGCTCACGAAATCTCAGTACTTTTGATTGGAAATTAGAGGCTGTCTACTTACGTCTTGAGTCAAATTTTGTGGTCGCGGGAACTATTCATGAGGTTAGACTTTTTCAGATTAAGTAGACCTGGATATAAGGAGGGTGGGTTAAGATGAGAAAATCCATACGATTATCGAGCTCCACAAAGACTGCCAGTCTCGCAATGCAAGCTCCGAAGCCTCTGTATTATACTATGTCAGCTGAATCAAAATATGGAAGTGCTTATCAACACGAGCATCTTTGGAGCTGAATTAGAGTGGGTAATGACTAACACAAATGCTAGGAGAAACACGCCAATAATGGCGAAACGGCGTGTGAGAGTCGTTTTGATAGTTAAAATCTACAAGGTGTTAGCGCGTGAACTTGTAAAATAAAAAAGAGCAAGATATGTTTGATAGTGTCTCTTTTCAAAATTGCAACAGTCGAGAGTGCCAGCAAGCTACTGGCAACAGCAGTTAGTCCTTCATGAGAAGTGGTAGACATTTTGAACACTTTAGAACTCGGCTTGAAAGCGAAAGCTTTATGAAATGCTGAGAACGATTCTAAAGAGGTGAAAGAAGTTGGCAACTAGAAAATGTCAAGTGAAAACCAGAACACCTATAAGAGTCAGGTTTAAGCTTATTGAGTAGGCCTACATTTCTGCTGCGCGGATGCATTTCCCGGTGCCGTGCAGATGCTTATTCTTATTGCAGTTCTTCCGGATCTTAATCTTACGTAGAATTAGCCCGACCCCGGTTGGTGGTATGCACCGTGAGATAAGAATCTTCAAGTTGAATTAAGCCTTGTGGCCCGCTCTTGGAGTATAGACGAGCATGACACTAAACACGGTAAGTATTTTCCCTCTTACGTCGCATTTACCCCAGCTTGGAACTAGGATACCGACAGCACGGGTAGGAATTCCTTCAACACAACCAAGGAGATAACCGAGGCCTTGTTCCCCATATCTTATTTGAATGACAAAACTCCTGAAAACCAATTCAATCTCGATACAATCCTACGAAAAAAAAGAACTCTATAGTACTCTATTCTTCTAGCTCATAGGGTTTGTTGTTCTAATGTTCTTAAAAACACACACATACTATAGGTTATCTCGACATCAACAATTAATTTAAATTCGCAATGGCTTGGCACCACTCTGAACTTCCTTATCAGTTCATTACACCCTAAATACGCATTAAAATCGCATGCAAGAGTTAACATCCTCGAGAGATCTTCTCTCTTTCAGGGTTCGTTTGACCAAGAGAATTGTCATGGTTTGGTAGATGTTCAGTCATCCTACTTATCCAGGGACTTGAAGAATGGTTCTCGCATCCATGCCTTTATCGATATGAGATTGTTAAGGATGGTGTATACCAAGGAGCAATATAGACATCTCATTCGGCCGTAGTATTTCACACACTACCTCATGTTTGGGCTTAGGACGCGGACCCGAGCGTACACGAGTTCAGTTGGGTACTCTAGAAAATCACGCCCCAAATTGCTACCTCGGTAGACATTGTAGATAGATACCTTGCTTGGGAAGATATCAATTGAGGCCAAGAATGACAAGATATTTGTTGATCGCAATTGCTGCTTTACCAAACAACAGGGTATATTTGAAATCAGCCTATTTTTCTATTGCATCAGCGTTGACGTTGCTTAATAGCGAGTTATCACATTGCAGCTAGGATTCTCTTCAAAGTTAATTTTACTTTACCTCCTTGTACCTTTCGTTTACTTGTTGGAGTTGCTGTGACTTGCTGGCTGCATCTTCTTTGATATTAGGCACACTCACCTCCCCAGCGGTCGGTGACACAATTGCTTGATTGAGAAGCTCACAGAGTGTGCTGGAAGTGGCAATCAAAATTCAATGTTTCGAATAAAGATCTACATATATAAGTAGATACGGTGTTAGTATCAACTTAGTTGATAAGTGTAAAGTACTTTAGTCTATTTTGGTTGTAATCGTTCTTACTATGTAGAGCTATGTACATTTATAGATAGATTAAAGGCTAGCGTCTGCGCTAGCGTTTGCGCTAGTCAATACAGCTCCCTCTGTATGATCACATGTTCGATATCCCGACATACGGGTTCCAAGAGATTGGCACAGATGTATTCCATTGAAGCAAATCATACCATAAGTTTATCGGACGAAATCAAGCTGTTCAGCAACACGTTAGATTCAACCCAAGAATCATGTTATTCTCCACACTTATTATTTCTTCTATGGCGGCCCTCGCAGTAGCAAGCCCCCTGAGACCCCGCTCCGGTACGTGCTAGTCCCTAGAAGATTATGGTCTATTCATGACTTCTTTCCATATCTATTCCGGATAACTATTTCTAACGTCACATTCTAGGAAATGGTGTTGCTGTCGATGAAAGCTCACCTGCCCCTTTAATTGAATGGTCAAACACAAAAAGAATCGCAAGGATCACTGACGACGAAGAAGAAGCTTCACTTGCCCCAATAATTGAGTGGGCTGATACGAAGAAGACCGCAAGAACTGTCTCCGACGAGGAAGAAATAGCACCTACACCCCTTATTGAATGGTCAAACACGAGAAAGGCTTAGGTGACCGCCAATCTTGGCTTCGGTTAGTCCCTCGAGCTAATACCTTCAACTGATCGTTACACTACCTACACCGCACAGATGCTAATAGGGGCTTTGTGTGTAGATTGCCATATCATCAAGGCTCGTACCCAACAATTCCATTGAAGTACATGCGGTTTTGAGGTTGATCTTGTCATTTTGCCGGCCATTGGGATACAGGATGGATGGATGTCGTTAGTCAGAAGGGCTTTCAATCAATGCATGGTCTATAACTATTGATATCACCTCTGTGGTGATTATGACGTCTTCATAATTGGTATGGTTTAATGTATTGTATTGTGTCTATCTTATCCTAGGTTCAGAGCTACCAGAGCTATATGCAATACGTTCATACGTTATACGCTAGCCCGCACTCACGTGTGTAAATTCACCCGTATCGCAACAATCACCTTCTACTTTCCAAAGATGTAAGGCTCGAGAATGCCAACCATGATGCTTTCACTAGTCCTTGGGTCATCACTCACTACTTTGATAGACTCCGTAGTTTCTTAGGCTGCGCAACGGTATGTACAAAGCGAATTATGACTTTGGTGAATAAACCGGGGAGAATGTGTTCTTAAAGTGGATCGTTCGTATGCTCATACTTCATTTCCCGCGCGCGATATTGTTCAACAGATAGACTCGTTAAGACAGTGATCAAGTCCAAATCTTCTACGCAAGTTCTGGTGATTTTGTTCTTCATAATATGTAACCTAGAGTATGGTGATCTAGAGTGTGTATCATATGATTCACCAATAATCCATAGTGTACTATGCACTCTATCAGATATGGTGCTAGGTACCAACTTAGAACTTGCAGTAAACGCTGGAAGTATCAATTCCAGCTTAGTTTATCAGCATACCACACCCGCTAAAGGAATCGTTCTTCTAGGTGTGGAAAGGTGCTATGGATCTAGATTATTTATCAATCCACTCAAGTCGCACTTTCCATATTCATCCCCAACACCGCCAAGAATACATTTCTACCACCCCCTCCTAAAATTTCCTACAGTTTAAATTTCGAATCCTCAAAATACTGTCCGCAAGTAAACTCTCAAGAACATCATTTCAAAACGCAAAATATGACTAAGTAGATCTTCAAGATCGCGAGATGGATGTTCGATATACGCAAAACAGTACAGCATACTCCAATCCAACTAGGATTATAGCCGGACAAATAGACACAAGCGATTCTACCGGTACACTAGTAGCCATTCATCGCCGCCATACTAGTAAAATCATCAAAGGAAAACCACTTTTGGAGCTAAGTAACAGTACATCCATCCCCCGCGTCTCCAAAAAGTAAAAAGCAAAAACATACAACAGCAGGGATTCGCTGGTGGTCACCCACCCAACTACTAATCTGCCGATCTAAGGCTTGTGTATGGCAGAGCGGACGGGATGCCCAATTCTCCTTAGTCTATGGTCGTATGTGACTGATATTCAACATTGTGGAATATATTCTGTGTTGCGTGATCTACAGGCTCGCTTGAGCTCATTGATGCGACTTACTCATCTCCCAATTTTACGCATTTGAGCGAACTGCGGAAGAGAGCTGATAAGGGCGATCGGCGAATGAAGTGCAACAAATGCCAAAGAACTTTCAAGAATCGGGTTGCGTTGAAGCAGGTCTGATATCGTTGCAACATAAGTCGCTCAGCGGTATCACATACGTGGCGGATGTGGAATGCAAAAAGCATTTCAATTCCCTGTCGGCCCAGTTGCATCATTTGGAGGCTGGAAGATGTGTCTGGGATGACGAAGACGAAACTGAATGCAGCAATTGCAGCGAATGATACTGGAAGAATTATAACTTCAGGAGATTGTAAAAACACACATATATATAGCGGGTTTGAAGATAGACAAACATTCATTTCATAATCACGCCGCTGTTCTGGCTCGTTTATACACATTGCTACCAATTTCGGAGATGTTCCTTTTCCTGGATAAGCCCTTACTGCTTTTCTCGTCGACCAATATTCGAAATTGGCATTCAACTTTATAATACGTATACTGCTCCTTATTACCTGCACGGGCAGCACTGCCTAATTTTAGAAAATCGTCCATCAGAAAAGTCATTTCGGCTCCACGCTGCAATATGTTGATTGACTTGATGAGCCCAGCTATATCTGATACAAGCAATCGACGCGTCGAATCTTGCAACTCGGAGGTGCTACTTGAATCTGTCGGGTCGTAGAACAACAGCGCAGAGCACCAGGGTCTAATAGCATCGAACTTTGCAACATTAGACTCACGAACACTTTCACCAAGACTAAGTAACTTGGAAGTTAGTCCTCTATGTCCTAAGACATTTGGATTTAGTTTCGCTGCTGCATCCAACCACTCCTTGAATTCTGATCCAAGAGCCTCCGATGTAGCTTGTTGTCTGAGTTGTTGGCTTACTTCTCGAATATCGGCGAGGTATTCTTCATCCAGTTCTCGACCAATCGATTCCAATTGGAATTCGTTATCCAGTTGTCTAGCATTGGACTCGGCGAGGTATTCCTCATCCGAGTTCACCTCTATATCAAGATATGTTTCAACATGTCCTGAATCCTTGTGATTGTTGCCAAGGTGTGAGTCTCCTGATAGTTCTCCACGGTCAGGCGAGAAAATACTGTGGCGCGCCGGTATAGGATCTACATATGCGGTCAATGGCGAATGGAGAACCTGCACTTCCGTCGGCCTTTGTGCATCGTGCGCGGTGTATAGTGGCGGTGATTGATCCTGAGGTTCCTTATATTTAAAATACGTCCAGTCCACTAGCATAATGTCTTGTAGAGAGTATATCTTCCTCATATCAGATTCACAGATCTCTGCACTTGTATCATACAAGCGCTCGCGAGTTTCTCTCAGATGTTGCCGCGCATAATCGCTAGGTCTAATATATACCTCAAATTTCTTCGTGAGGGATAAAGACCTGATTGCACGGATCAATTTGCTGGAGGTTTCATTGAAGGGGCAGATAATTGTAGATTCCTTCTCTTTTCGAACAACAAATCCTGTAAATCGAATGTCGAATTTTAAAACAATTACACGCTCTAGATTGCTTATACCAACTTCGTGAAGGGCGGATGCATCAAGATGGGATAAATCATTGACCTCTCCTATCGGAAGATCCTTCGAGGCATATTCAAAGTCACCATGTGGCGGAATAGCCAATAACATATATATATGATGACGCTTACCAGAAATCTTGATAGCCACCTTAAGTGAGAACTGTATGTGAATATGTCGTTTAGAATCGCAGACCACTTTCATGATAATGTCGACATTTTTTTTGTTGCGAGGCATACAAGAACCTAATGTCCAACAGCTGTCGTCCTCATCAATCCACTTTATATATACTCTCTCCGTAAGGAGACTTTCCAACCCAGGTATTTCGATCGGAACCGCCATGTCGTGCACTATACTTGTGATTAGCTATATAGAGATAAAGGACAATTGCATTGGGAAGAATGATCCCACGCTATGCGTGTATCCCACCCACCCAGGCTAATAAGAGAGCAGCCTTGACTCTATGGCACCGAAAGTATCAGGGCGTCCCCAAGCGGCAGATGCTGAGGAACCGTAACCACCGATTCGATGCAAATCGTGCCAGGGTGTCCCCAAGCAGCAAATACCGAGGAACCGTAACCACGTAGTAGTATATACTATCAGGGTGTCCCCAAGCGGCAGATACTGAGGAACCGTAACCACGGAGTAGTATATACTATCAGGGTGTCCCCAAGCGGCAGATGCTGAGGAACCGTAACCACGGACTCGGTGCAACCCGAGTCAGGGTGTCCCCAAGCAGCAAATACCGAGGAACCGTAACCACGGAGTTGTATATACTATCAGGGTGTCCCCAAGCAGCAAATACCGAGGAACCGTAACCACGGAGTTGTATATACTACCAGGGTGTCCCCAAGCGGCAAATACTGAGGAACCGTAACCACCGACTCGTTGCAAACCGTATCAGGGTGTCCCCAGGCAGCAAGTACCGAGGAACCGTAACCACCGACCTCTCTGCGAAGTTTGGAAAGACGTTAAAGGAATTATTGTGCAAGAATAATACAGATATAATAGTGCAATGACCGATATAGATGGAGGTGATAGAAGTGAAGATAGAAATGATGGAATAGAGATAAAGATAAAAAGGCACAAATTTAAGGCGGGAGGGCATCGATGTATATACGATTCCAGGCGGAGCCGGTTTTAACCTTGTTTCGTATCCAGCCCCCTGTACGAAGGTTAGGGTAAATCTTGTAAAATCCACTTTTTAATAAGATCTTGCTGTTTTTAGAGATTTCATTGCTGCTTTAAGCTTTTCGAATAGATATTGAGCTGTCCCCCCCAAAATTCAATACTTGAAGCTTTTTCTTGTTTTGTATCAATTTCAATGATTTTATAGTATTCGAAGCATTTGAAGCTTACTACAGGTTCTCAACAAGCTTTAGATAGGATTTCGAATTAGAATCCAGTGAAAAATCAGTGACTTCAAGTAAAAATTATACTCTTACTGGTGTATTTGATTGGTGAGAAGCAAGTGCTACTACTTATCCCTCTTACATTACTATTGCCTCCAGCGTATATTGACTGGTGTCCGTATACAAATCAAATCAGCAGGGGCTTTATCTTTCCAATGAACCAAAACATCTCCCTCCATATTCCTATTGTGATGGATACGAACAGATTGTTGGATTTGCCTATCGGTGTTATAGGCTACGTTCACCTGTGCTGACCAAGAGGGCAACAATTAGAGAACGTGGAGGTCACCGTAATCAATGCATAAATGTAATGCATCTAAACTTCAGCAGATTTGTGCACATCGTATGGTTTTCTATCTCTCTCTATATAATCCGGTGTCCCGTAGAAAACACTATCACCGTCATGTGATTCAGTCTTTATAATATCATGCCTGCGTAGAATGAGGGCTGGCCTATGGTTGTATATAATCTGAAGTATTACTAGTTACTACTCGATTACTTATCATCCTCATAACTATTGATCCCTCAGTTTGATCGCTTCAAACATGAACCTTGCCTAATCCTCTGCCGCTTCCACGTGACCAGAGAATCGACGACGTCACACAAAGCTATTGCAGTATTGAACGAGCAAGAGAATCTCTCAGCTAGTGTCTCCCTTTCTCTATCTCCCTATTCTTTCTGAAGCATTGGGCATTGGTGAAGTTGCGCAAACCGTGTCCGCTCACAGCATTCTGCATTCCAGGGTACAGCTAGCAAGATTGCGGGCTAAGGGGAGGCGTCTTCGTTGGGAACTAGAAGAACGGAAGGAGATCCAACGTGCCCTTCCACAGCGAACGCAGGCGGCGATATAGGTGCCGTATTTTACGAAACTCAAGAAGTGATACATCCAACGTTGCGTTTTCGGAGCACAAACGCATTTCTAGTCATATCTAAGTATCTCCAAAGTTGTTCAAAGAAACAACATCACTGTTCATTCTAAGAAATATTTTACTACCTCTCTTCCTAGTTACATAAACTAATCTGCACAGATCTCCACATGTAAATCACCTTGGCTTTTGTATTTAGCCTATTCAATTGATTCCCTCATTACACGCTCGCATTCTGCCAAAATATACTCGGTTCCTCCACGAGCCTCCCGAAAGTTCCGCATAAGATATCATATCCAACATTACCTTCATTAGTAGTTCCTTCCCATATCCTGCTTCCCAATTCAGCCTATTCGAGATCAGTGATGATTATTCGATCTTCAGCCTCAAAGATATGATGCAGTTCAGGATCTCCATGAAACACTCCATACTTAATTAATACCTTGGAAGCTTCTTGCAATTTCGCCTCGAGAATAGGAGCATCAGCTCCCGGTCGTGTATCAAAGTCGATATCGTGAAGGCTTTGCTCAAAGATCTCTGAGAGAACCAAAGCAGGAGATCCGTCATAGTTTGCCTCTCCATAGAACTTCAGGATAAAGGTTCCTTGAAAAGGCTTCAAATAATGAAACATACCATTTTCTGTTTTGAACTCATCATCCAAATCAAGCTTTCGCTTTTTCAAGATAACAGTCGGAGGTAGATAGCTTTGACTGATGGGAAAACCCCGACGAGATAGATGGTTTGTGGCTTTAGATCGATTCGATCAGAACTTATTGCAGTGACATGTCTACAACCCATATAGAACTCCTTTTTAAATTAGTTTATAATTTGTCAAATTTTGATCTCAAGTATCTTACCAAAGAGCCACTGGTCTTATAAGGCTTAAAACTAAGAGTTAGATTGTAGCGTGGATTGGAGGGTGCATATGAAGATAGTATGGCTGGGGGTGGAGGTAAGGGTAGAGGCGATCGTAGAGGTAAGGGTGGATAACCTCCAGGAGGAGGTGGGAGAGGACCGGGTATAGCATTATTCATCGTAGAGACTAAATAACTTTTGTTTGAGTAAGAAAGATGAAAGAGAGAAGAAAGTATGATTTTGAAAGAGCAGAACCCATAATACTTGGGTATCCTCCATTGTTACACAAACATGCAATCTCCCGACAGTGACCAAACATTGTGTAAAATCAAATGGATAATGGAACTGTCTCCAAAGCCACGAAATGTTCATTCCTATCATGCCAATACCATTAGTTACTCGCAACATCAAACGCCCGATAATATCCACCTGGATGATTGGCCACTTTATGACCGTTTGCATCTCTCCAGAATGGCCAGCCCGACCAATATTCGAGCTCCCGAGTGAAACCACCAAGCAAGACTGCGGGCTCTCCGCTTTGGTGGCTATTAATCACATCCAACCACTCCATACTAGCCGATACAGCCAATCAAGGCAAATACCAAATATCAATCGTACAGTCATTTGATCTAATACCCTCTTGATCTTTCGCACGGAATTGAACCATTAGAAGATAAATTATGCATATCTTTAAATGCCAATTGTCTTATATTCTTTCCCACAGAAGATCAAACTTACGCTCTGATTTCTCTTCCAAGTCGTATAGTTATATCAGTTTTTGCATTTATTCCTTTCCACTCACCAATCAAAATATTACCGTGTTGTTTTAACTCTCCTACCACTTCCCAAATCTCACTCTCACTCTCACTCTCCATCGATCCAGCTACCTTCCCGGAATCCAAGTGATCAACAGTCTTATTGTGATCAATTAGGCCTAGAGTACCTGACTCAAGTCTTTCCAAGAAGAAATCTCCATTCCAAGCAAGGGAAACAGGAAAAGCGATGTTTTGGAGGGGAAAAAAATCCCGAACTGTATCGCCTTCTTGCCAGATACAAACCTTGCTTAGATGGTTTAATGGACAGATAAGTCGTTCAATACAACCGGATTCGCTAGTATCCGTAGTATACAGTACTGAAATAGCTCGATTTTCAAGTAAATACTGCTCCAGACCAAAGAATTGATTAACCGAATCGTAAGTAAACACTCGAACTGTCGGATTCATAATTGGAGAATAGGTATTAGTCCATTTCTTCTTGCTTAGACTAGCATTTGCAGCTAATCGTCTATATGTAACAACACCTGGGGCATGTTGCGACAAGACATCTCTCACCGTGGTAGACATATCAGGCAACTACGCAGAGTGAAATCCTCTCAAGTAGAGCACAGAAATAAGAGGAGAGTAGGAGGGTTTGATGGCGATAGCTGATGATTGTGCAGATCAATTACTCTTATATTTCTTTTTGTCTGTCGTGAGCATTCTTTTTCCATGCCATTATGTCGTACATCTCCGTATATAACTTCACAGATTTGCATTGATTAAAAAAACAAGTTAGGTAACTTACCAAATTATTAAAATAATGGTACAATGCTGCAACCATCTCTTCCATTCCTTCTCATATCAAGGCAGTACTTTACCCGCGCCCCCGGCGAGGCTAAGTAGTAACAGCAAGCGAAATCAACATCGCCTTCATTTGCTGCTCACTGATGGATGAAAATCTTCTAGAACATATAAAATAGGTAATTATAATCCGGTGCAGGATTGGTACTCATGAAGTTATTGATCAGTATATCTTTCCTAGTTCTAATTGGGTTTTACAGGGCTTGATGGCAGAATTGACTGAAATTTTAATGCGTGGCATGTAAAGGACAGACAGATGTGGAGTTTTCAGCCTGCAGGTCACAATAGTTGAATCAGAATCCCATCAACAATTCCAAGAAGATACAAAAGTTACAGAGTACACATCCAATCCGAGGTTTGACTGAGCCCAGATCAAAATAATGATCGTATTATAAGACATGACAGTCTAATCACACTGGCGGTCTTTTCAGGCTCTATCAGGCTGCAAAGCGTATCGCGTGAGTATAAAAGTATACCTCATCTCTGTTCTTAACAACATACTTTCTTTAACTTCATATCGAACAATCACCCTTACCCCGAGCCGTTATATCTTCGCGTCAACTTCATCTCGATCAGAAGAATCTGTAGAGTGGTACGCATCTCCTCATATATACTCCAATAGCGCTAATTGCGCAACAGCTAAATCAAACCCACTACGAGCTGTCAAACTTCGAGAAACGCGCAAAATTCAAGCGGATCAGGAGTAGACATTATACATCAGCGGTACCTAGAGAAGCAAACGCGAAGTGTAATCATAGTAGGCGGGTCTAGTATATCTTCAGCTCTAGGGAGTGCCAAGGTGATATCTCGCAAATTTTGAGTTCCGGACGGTACATGTAGATATGTTCTGTACCTCCAAGAATTTTCCAAATACCTTCCAACGATAATGACCTTATGGATCTCTCATGTGACTGGTTTGAACGTATTGTGAAACAGAACTTCGGGAATATCGCATCTATATACATCATATCGACACTACACGAGATCCTACGATTGCATATTGCTCTTTCCGGGGATTTTGGGGTCTTGGACTCCTGTACAGATGAAGATACTTTCTAACAAGCCATTTGCTTGCTCACGAGAAACCTGTCACCGTATATTTCCCCCACTTCTGTCGTGTTTCGCAAAAATTTTCCTGGGGAGACTCAACCTCGTATTCTGGGTGGGTCGTAATGATCGTGGGCATTCTTAGTAAAATACTTCCATGTCCCGTCATCTAACAATGCCATCACAAGCATAAGACATCTTCACTTGCCGCGTTTTATTGTGTATCAGTCATACTCGAAGGCAGGCCGCCCAACTCAAACTTTGAGAAATGTTACAAAGAGATTATCACCATAATCCTTGAGAAAAAGATACCAATTTAATAATTCTGATATTGCATCTGATTGCGCGCTGGGATCAAATAATGGCACGATAGCGAACCCGCTTCGGGAAACTCACGTGCTTGTGTTGCCGTCACTATCGGCACAGGAATATGATTATGTGATCCCTGCGAGGAAGCTCCTGGGTCTTCTCGATGCATTTCATTGCGCTCCTTGATACTCTGGGGGAGATGCCTGTTTGGGCGTTATTCAAACCCTATAGCTTAGCTTATCAATGAGTCCAGATCATTAATGGCAAACTCTAAAATCAATAGAGGCGTCGCTATGTCCTGAATATAGTAACATCTCTCATTACAGGTTCTGCGAAATCATGCTTCAAAATCTTGATGAGCAAGAAAGTTTTAACGACTATGAAACATCTAGATAAAAAAACTGGTCAGCCGTGAATAATCTGTCTGAAAAGTATTCAACAGCATGTTCGTTAAGATCTGCTTCCAAATAGTCTGCCTCCACGGCAGTGGCTCCCGGAGGACTAGCGGAGCGTCTTTTTAAAACAACTATATGCATAAAGTCAAGCTGTTTGAAACACTTGAATTATCTATTGACCAATCTTATGTGAATAGGAACTGAGCGTAGAATGGCCATCAAGCATTTTTTGAGATATTCAAACATTATATGAACATTAGATCAAGAGCGAAAACTTGAAATTGATAGCGACATATCCAACTGGAATTTTGTAACTCATTAAGAGTAGAAAATATACCACTGTATATACGTAGCTCAACACTAGTAGAACCCCGTAAGCCTCTCATTCCCTAACTAGAAGAAAAAAACCCGCAACTTTCGGCATAGTCCCGGGACCGAGGCTTTCCAATCCCGTATTCATATATATCCAAAAGTCAATTTGATGATTTATGATTGCCACTTGACACCGTCACTTCCATCACATCTTCGCGAGCGATGACTGCACCCATCTACTCTAAGATCTCAAGTAGGTTACCAGGTCCCTAAAGCTTAAGTTAAAATAACCAACATCCATTTCTCTCGCATCCAGAATGTTCTAATTCCTATAGGGCTTACTTCCCCATTCAGACTCCATACTACATACTGCACCTTCACAAGTAACCATCCTAACCGACCTCAAACAACCATCTATTTTATCTGTAACCTATCCGTATACCCGCATCAAACAACTTGTTTCCCTTTCCAAGCCATGAAGTTCAGATGTTTGGACGGGGTGTCGAGTAGATAGATAGATAGATAGATAGATAGATAGATAGATAGATAGATAGATAGATAGATAGATAGATAAAGCTAGTCTCCGTGCTTTTTTCAATTTAATAAAACGATATGAGATGGAGGAAACTGGTTTCCAGTTTTGTTTGTAGGCAGTGGATATATAATTATGGGCGCTACGAGATGAAGCGAAATGAGGATATATGAATTGGATGGAATAAGCAGTGACATCTCCAGGTTTGTCCTTGCTCTGGAATGGGGAAATATTGTTTAAGTTTCCACCCGCTCTGAGAGTATACCAAAGATACTGTTATCCCGTTATGGAAAGGGAAGGAGAGGAAGGATTATTTGTGTTCAGTTGGTGATTGATCGATCGATTGACCGATGATCGATTGATGGATTGACGGATTGATGGATTGATTGATTGATTGATTGACTGATATTTGAGTTGTAGCTAGGTAGTATTTGATGGTGGATTAGCTAGCCATAAAAAAGTTTATGTTGAAGGAAGGAAAGACGAATAAGCTGAAAATAAACCTGTCATCCAGCGTTTCGCCATACCGAGTCACGATTGCGATAGCATAATAATACTTACTCATACTCATACTCATACTATACACAGCGTATACACACACACTATCTTTAGCTGCCCATCTTTTAGCACTCCACTCACTCCCTCCATCTAGCGCTTCCATCCCATGATTCCCATCCCGTCTCATCCCATCCCGCCTTACCAAATACAAGTGGAACCTACCAAACTTCACCCTCACCAACTATCGAAAGATAAAATCAAAAACATCTACCAGAACCAGCCCTGTTTAATCTCAACGGCCAGGAATTCCATTACCTTTTCTAGTTGAACATTCGTGAGGTTTTCATCATTCCGTAAGGTTTAAAATGAACCAACGTTAGCATGAAACACTTTTTGGCCTGTACTCGGGAAGGTTAATATAAAGTCATCTTTTAGAGAGCTACATGGGGACTGATCTTGGCAAAACACGAGGTTAGGTAAGGATGGATCATGGATGTTGGTGTGGATAAGAAAACCACTCCGTATATGTAATCTGGGTAGAAGGCTAGAAGGAAATCGAAGTCTAATCTAGTTTTGGGGACTTTCGCTCCAAAAGTATTCTAGAGTGATAAGATGAAGGATACGCCGTTTGGAGATTTGAGTGTGATGATATTTTATTTTGGAGGGAGAGGAAGAAAGTGACTGAGGAATTAGAATCCATGGCCCGAGACATGAAATTTCTCCTTCCTTTAGATTTCGACCAATTCCCGAACTCTCATCTCATATTGGAGAGGTGGAGAGCGCGTAGCTGGGCGTTTACAAGAAGTGAAAAATCTAGAACAATCTTGTCGGTCGCGAAGGATAGCCCAGAGATTTTATTCAATAATGCTCTTGGATTATGACTGATCAGTCCGGGGTGTTTGATAGGCGTTTGCATATTCAGGGGGAGCAATTTTTTGGGTGTATGGAAAAGGTCAGGACGGATGAAGATCGTCGTGGACGTGAGATTGCTTTTATGCAGGCACAGTTTCATGAACCGTTGTGCGACGCGCCATATGTTCAAGTGAAGAGCTGTGCTGTGTTGTGGGGATCAGATTGGACGACGATTGTTATTTTGGCAGGTTGTAGGTTCAACCGCCTAGTCGGGCGTTTGAGTAACTGAACACTTTGGGCTGAAGAAGAAAGAAAGATCAAAAGCTCAAGGCGGTTGAAGAAAAAACAAATGCCGTGGCCTTATGATCCGACTATTTTATATCGATGATCAAGATTTGAGATTAGATTTGCTTTTACTTTGCCCTGTTGCCTTATGAGGAGGTCGTGATGCATGATGCTAAAACGATTTTCTTGAAACACTGCGCCTCATGAACTTTGCTTCGGATTTGGTACCGATGTCATTGATTCATTCATGGTTATTGATACACTTTTGAAGCTTCGGACGTTGTGAATGATGATGGCTGAGTAAAATACGATGTTAAAGTAAAAAAGGAGTCCGGTCCAAAACACCAGTGGAAGCTCCCGATGAAGGGGCTTGAATCGCTTGATAATTGACAAGCTATAGCACTAATAGTAATAACACCACCAATCTATCAACCAACCCTTTGACCGAGTAGACTTGAGGCTTTATCATTCGACGACCATGAGTAAGTGAACAATATGGTACCAGCCGGCACCATCTCAATGAGGGGTTTTTCGTGCTTCAGCATCCAGACTGGGGAAATTTACGCTGGATGCCGAAAGGAACCTTGACAGAAATTAAAGACGGTCAGATGAAATTGAGGGTCGGTCACTGAAAGCTTGGCCTTCTTGGAATATCAATTACCTCAAAAAGTAAATTATGAATCATGATTAATCAAAAGTAGAAGCACAAAGCACAAAGCAAGCACAACAACATCGCACAGAAAAAAGGAAGTTTGCGAATTAAGAAAACCCTCTCTATCTAAGTTTCCCTCACCAATCATTCCCATCCTAGCCAACAGATAGATAATTAATTTCCGAACAGCTGTGGCTGCTGATATGTGAAAAATCGTCATCGCCTCGACATAACTGTGACCAATTTGTCCAACTGTAATCTACTCAAGGAATACATACACGTACGTGGTTTGATAGATTGACAAGATGCATCCTGAACTTCTCTGTACGATGTAAGACTATCTAGGTACCGGCACCTTCAGTATATACGATGTACATAAATTGCGCGCATATATAAATTGAATGATCCACAATTTATGTTTCCATACCGTATCATACATACATGCATGCATACACACATACACATACATACATGTCTAGATAAATAGATGATTCCATGCGATTCGACTCGCATTCACGAAGAAGAAACATTCAAAACGAAGAGGCTTAAACAAAATGTCGTAATCGTCCAACTATACCAACTACAGGATGAACGATTCATTTTATCTGAATACCAACTGTATCATCCCAAGGTTCAACTTCATGCAGAAGACAAAAGGAGTAGGTAAGGTATGGTAAGATATGATGTGATATAATAAATCACGATCTTTCAATTAACCTTTTTATCTCTATCAAACTCAAAATTCCAATTCACATGGTTAGTGTCCGTTTTGTTTGTTTAAGACTTTAGGTAGGTACAGTAGTTAGGTAGTAGGAAGGCTGTTTGCACTACTCTGTAGAGAAAAATCATAGTATAGGTTCCACCAGCCAACATCAAGATACAGAGTAGAAGAGAGCAAGCCAGCCGAATCCCTTGAAACGAAGATTAGTGCCCTTCAATTTCTCAAGCTTGCTTGGACCGGGTTTGCTCCGACCAGTAGGAGACGCGAACACGATGAGAATTATGGATCGCACTCATCTAATCATCTGCTCATCTAATCACCCACCTTATACAGACGGGGGGACCGATTAACATTTTATACGTCTAGCTTGCATGCCGATATGGATAGGCCTGTGTTCTTTGAGTAATGATTAATGATTAATGATTCCAACAGCGCCCGTTGTTCACTCATGATTCTTACCCCTATCTTCCCTCTCATTGGAAGAGAAGAAGGGAACCCGCAGAACGCTCTCGCACCTTTGTATTATCATTGGTTCCATCCGCACAAACATGAGGATATTACTAACCCCTGAAGAGACAGTAACATAGCCTCTCAAAAACGAGCAATCCTCCAAGCTTTTGCGTTCCAAGGTTCCGATGACTTTCCAGGGTCAGTTGCGGTGAGATCCTCTCAAAGACCTGCGTTGTTAGCTCTGTACCTGCATAGCACCCATGTGGTTTGGAACCGCGCCGCCTTGGTGTGAAATGTGGCAAGCGAAGCGAAAAAAAAAAGACTTTTTTTCTCTTTGGACCAAGTAGGTAGTAATCGAACCAGGAACCCCCCCTCATCCATGCTCAATTCATAATTAATCCCACTTGTCCAGGGTTCCACTCATTTTTTTCTGTGCCCACCCTCCCCGTCCGTTTTGCCCATTTCCTTTTAATTCTCCTATAGCGAGGAGCACCGCACCCTTCCTCATCCTTTCTTTAAAAGATTCCTCCACCCTCCTTTTCCAACACAAGATCTTCCTTGATCACTACACAGTCATTACCAAGTCCCTTTTGCACAAAAGAGTTCCTTTCTCTATTCCCAACTCTACAGTCATTCTTTACCTTGAAAGCATACACCTTTTTGCGGGATCGACTTTCGCTCTTTTACACAAACGATTCATCACGACCACTTACATACAAGTTTAACAAACAAGAAACATTTTGGGTACATAACCATTCTTCTTTGGATTTTTCAGACATTATTAGGATAGCTTTGATTACTTGGGAATATATCGCAACAGGAAGGAACATATCATTTACGAAGAATCTAGAATTTTAAATTTATCCTTCGATATCAATCACCATGCATTTCACAGCTGCTTCCTTGGCTGTTTTGGCCGGAGTTGCCGCCGCTTCTCAACCAGGTCACTACTACCCAAAGCGTATTAACAACGGTACCATCTCTGCCACCGCTACTGATGCCGTCCAAACCACTTTGACCGTTTTCGCTACCACCGTCCGAACCATCACCTCATGCGCTGCTTCCATCACCAACTGCCCAGCTCGTGCCACCTCCGCCGCAGAGGGAGCTTCGACTACCCCAGAAGTTATCGTCGTTACCGATACCGTTACCTTGGCCACCACTGTTTGCCCAGTCACCGAGGCCGAATCTGCTAGCTCCGTCATCACTAGCAAGCACTTGACATCTGCTCTTGCATCTCTCTCATCTGCCATTGCCAGTGCCGCAAGTGAAAGCTCTTTCTACGGTGCTACCACCACCGTTGCTATCCCAGCTGCTTCCAGTGGAGTTGTTGGTGCTACTAGCCCAATTGCTTCAAGTGCTGTCGCAACTTCATCCGCTCTTGGTCATGAGTCTAGCCCAGCTGCCTCTGGTGTTATTGCACCATCCGGAGCTGCCCCATCTGGAGCTGTCCCATCTGGAAGCGCCTCTGCCCCAGCTGGATACGCTTCTTCCCCAGCTTCCTCCCTCGCTGCTTCCTCCCTCCCAGCCGCCGCCGTCTCCAGCGCTCTCGGTGTTAAGTCTAGCCCAGCTTCTTCCGGTGTTGCCGCACCAACTGGATCTTCCCCATCCTCCGTTGTTGTTCCTCTCGGAACTGGTGTCGTTTCCGCCGTCCAAACCGTCAAAACTAACGCTAGCCACACCTTGACCTACACTCTCGGCTCTGGTTCTTCCACCACCGTTGTCACCACCACCATCATTGAGACCTCCGCCTCTACCATCTACGCCACTGTTACCCCAACTCAAACCGTTGCTGCTTCCTCCAGTGCCGCCGGTTCTGCTGGATCCCCAGCTGGATCCGCCGTCGCTTCTTCTGGTGTCGTTTCTGCTGGTGAATCTACCACTTCCCAAACCACCACTATCTACGGTACCTCCACCTCCACCCACTACGTCACTGTTTCAGCTGTTTCCTCTGGATCTGCTGTTACTGGTCTCGCTGGTGTTACCGCTATCGCCTCAGGTTCTGGACCTGCTTCCCCATCCGCTAGCGCTGGTGCTTCCTCTGGAGAGACCACTGGTAAGGGATCTGGATCTTCCGGTTCCGGATCATCTGGATCTGAGACCTGTGCTTGTGCTGAGGTCGCTACCGTCACTGTCACTGCTACCGCTGCCGCTCAAACTGTCACCGTTGCCGCTCAGACCGTCACTGTCGTAAGTCTTTTCTCATTTTAACCTTTCAAAAAATATGTACTAATAATCATCTTAGACCGCTGCTGCTGCTGGATCTGATGCTACTGGTGCTCTCTCCGGTATCCAAACTGCTATTGTCTCTACCCACGCTGCCGCTGCTAGCACTGACGCTTCTGTCATTGTTATCACTGCTACCGTCGTCCCAATCGCAGCTACCACCGCCGCTGTCACTTCCATCCCATTCTACGGTAACGGAACTGTTGTTACTTCCACCAAGAAGTCCAGGTGCGCATCTTCTGGTTTCTTGACCAGCAAGGCCAAGCCAACTGGTGCCAAGCCAACTGGTTACTAAATTCTTTCTTCAAAAGTAATGAATTTTGTATATCCTTGAACTCGACGTGATCAACTGCTTCTTGACAGCGAAGTAAGTGATTATGCATGAGCAAAGATGTTGAGGTGGAGGTTTCCTTTGTTAATTGTACATTGTTTTTTATTGCCAAATATTTATGAAGAGGGTTGGAAATGGAGCAGGATCAGACAGTTTAGAAGATTGGGGATTGATGTAAGGGATTGATATCAATGAAAACAAACAAAAACCAAATACTTTCTTGTGCATTATCATTTTTAGAGTTTTATGTATGCGTTTTTTGTGTTTGTATCGAACCATTTGCTTCCTTGTATGTTTTTGGTCATCAGGGTATGACTAACACTTCTATGGAGTTTTTGCATTGTGATGGCTCGTGGGATTTGGAGGATAGTTTTTTTTTTTTTGCATAAGCGGCTCAATTTACAGACTCATGAACGTATTTCTCTTCTTTTGATGTGGTATGCGGAACGATGTAGACATTTGAGAGAAAGTGCAGTGTTAAGTACGCAAGGTTGCTTGTCAGCACAGCGTTATATTCTTGTAAATAGCTTAAAATCAATCAACAATACTACCCATTTTTCATGGGTATTTACACTGGACTTCATAATTTGATGAAATGAATGAATAAACAGAAACTCTGTGATTATGACATTTGAATTTGCCACACGGGTACGAAGGATTTGGATGGTAGATTGAGAAAGGTAGAAGGGTGGTATTGATTCCTTTAAAGAATGATTATACACCACACTACGAGTACTATCATGTGGTACGCAATGGATTTTAAAGCATTTGGGTTGATTACTACATCGCCATCTTACTATTTATTGACTTGAATCTTAAGGAAATTGTACTGACAATTCTTATCCTCGTTCTCATCCTCATCCTCATCTTCAGATTCGTAATCATTTGTTTAGCCACTAGGCTACCTCCCACTCTCGGGGTGCTCGAAAATAAGTGAAACAAATCATTTATTGATTGCACCGGCATTAAATTTCAAAGCCATGGGAAATCTATTCCTGGATGTCTGATCCGAAATGAACCTCTTCTACAACGGAGAGTGAGAATGCAGAATGAAGAATTTTGAATTGAATGGATCGGAAATAATATACTCCATCTAGCATGTACCCCGGAAGATCATTTGTTTGATATCCATCTCGACGCTCGAGTAGGTATCGAGGTTGAAGGTCTGGTGTCTGTTCCTGTCTGTCGGATGAATGATGATGGAATGGAATGGGTCGTGGAGCAAGTGTGAGGGTGCTTTTCGACGAATGAAAATAGAGAAAGCGTATCTTGCATGCTATGTGGCCTTGGAAGTTGGAACTCGGGGTATGTATGCTGTCGAGGTTGATGTGCGGTGGGGATTGTGTCTGTGGAAGGTAAGACATTCTGTGTGTGTATGTGCGTAGGGTGAGGTAGGCAATGTCATGATGGTTGATGGATGGATGGTATGGGGGGCAGTGGAAGATAATGCTGCATGTCGTTGTCCAAATATGAATGTAGAATACAGAGTTTGTGGTCGGTGTAGATGTGATGTAGATTGATGTAGATTGTGTTGATGTGATGTAGACGGATGTTGATTTGATGTTGATGTGCCGTTGATTTGATAATATTCTTTTCTTTCTTTTCTTTCTTCTCTTCCCTCTCTTCCCACTCGCAAATGTTCCATGTGATTCTTTCTTTTCCCCATGCCATCCCATGCCATCACTAAGCACAATCGCACAATGGTCGCTTTCAGCCAAGCCTCATAAAAGGATACGAAGGCACTGTCAAATGTCTGGGACTTGATTCTCTCAACAACAACAACAACAACAACCATTGCCACTCGCACCGTCCGAGTATCATGAAGCGAAGAATCCGAATTCAATCTTCACATTGGTCGCATTCCATCTTCAACATACAAACCAGCCTCTTCCGTTAAACTCTAATCCGGTCTTCGTACCATACACACACGCACACGCACATTCATTCGTCCATCCATTCACCCATCGAGGCCATTGTACAACTCCATTCTCCTGCTTTATTTAATCTGTGCCTGCCTGGGTGCTGAGGGATTCCACCCAACTTTATATCTTACATTGCATTGCATTGCCGATACATTACATTATCTTCAATTCTTCTGGAAGGCGGATACGAAAGATTACTGTACTCTTGATTCTTTACTCGTTACTCGTTACTCGTTACTCTTACTCTTGCTCTTTACGCTCTACGCTCTACGCTCTACGCTCTACGCTCTACGCTCTACGCTCTACGCTCTACCCTTTCTCATCTTTATTGTATTTCCTATTTTCACCGGACTTTTGGATTCAAATCGAATGTATGGTTCATAATCCAATCCAGTCCAATCCAATTCAATTCAACTCAATACCAGGATTCACTCCACACAACAGTCATCATTTCTCAATCAATCACATCATATTTACATGCCTGCCTAGGTATTCATCACCAAGCAAGTAGCAACTACCACCATCTGCAACCTGCGAACACTCTCAACTTTCATCCTCAATAAAATCCACCGCCCCACCCAAAGTACCCCAGCCATATTTTTGCATACACACAATGCGTCGCGCATCTCAAGATATGAGCGATCCCGATCGTAACATTATGGAATCAAACGGTATGCCAGAAGATCCCGTCGACCTCGATCTCATATCCGAGAGAGAAGACTCCCCTTCAAATCGAATTCATACACCACCACCACGCATCGCTGCAAGATTCTATCGCCCCACCAATAATCGACGTAAATCCTCGGCTGCATCCTCGAGACGAAATTCCATTTCGTCAGTTCATTCGCATGGTTCGAGTCGTCATGCGGCGGGCCACGCCGGTATGCCGGGTCCGCAGAGTAATTATATCGCTCAACATCTACGTCGAGCGAGTATACTTGAAGACCGAAAGGCTAGGTTGGCCGATAGAGCAGCGCATGCGGAGAAAGTTAGATTGAGGGCGGCATTGGCCAAGGCAGCACCGAGAAGTACTACGAATACGGAGGAAAGAGCTTTAGCAGCGCAACAAGCGAGAGAGAAGAATCTGGCAGAGATTGTAGCGAGTTGTGCGGAAGAAGTTAAGAGGGCAAAGGGAATTGCGGAGAGTATGAAAGAGAGAAGGGAATTGGAAGGGAAGAAACTTAGAAAGGAGATGGAGGAAAAGCTTGCCGAGGTTGAAAGGAGGCGAGAGGAAATCTTGAGTCGAAATAATAACAGCAAACAACGAGGAAGAAGTTTGAGTAATATGAGAAAGAGTTCGAGTCCAAGTCCAGTTGCGGAGATCAAGAAAGCACCCCTTACCGAGTCGGCGGCAGCAAAAATAATTCAAACTAGATGGCGAATCCATAGACGTTGGAGGGCATTACGTGATTTTGCAGAATTGGGACTCACAATTGATGGAGTTCGCGAGACTTCATTTGAGAAAGTAGTTGACTTATTAGCACAAGAGAAAGTTCTCGTTAGTACAGCACATATTTTGAGAATTTGTGGACTCAAAGAAGGAGAAAGCGGATCAGTCAATGAAATGACAGCAGTCCGAACATTTCTCAGCGCTTTCCTTATCCTTGGTCACCCTACACAGGTTTTGAGTAGTAAAGGTGATAAAGGAGAACAGGAACAGGTAGGAGCGCAACCAATGAAGAGGGATGATTTGGCTAATCCACAATTGCAGGACCTCGTTGCAAAAGCCCGAGATCTACTTATTTCTTTTGAAACTGTCTTGTCTAGATTGACAACTGCAAACAATTATACACCTCCTCCAGCTCAGCTTTCAACATTGTCGGAAGTTTATGCAACGTTCTTCAATGCCTTTATCGCTTGGAAATCGAGAGATGCAAGTACGCTTATTGATATGATGGTTTTACAATTTGTAGAATTGGATTCGATATGGCAAACGGTGAAAGATAGTACGGAAGAATCTGTCACCGATTCATATCGTGATGGGATCAGAGACAATCAACTTAAATTGATGGTCAGGATCAAGAGACTTGCTGGACCAGTTCAGGGGAAACGATTAATTGCAAATGCTATCCGAGAAGCAAGAAAGGTTAAACAAACCAAACAACCGACTGGGGATTCCAGACCTCGTGCGGTCGAAACCGGATCAGCATCTCCTGTCATTGAAGATTTTAATGCTTCTGATAATGCCGTTGCATCTCACTTACAAACTCTCACACCACCTGCTACACCTGTCAAACAACGTCGTGGACAAGTTACCGATGCAGATAATTTAAGATCAGTTAACTCAATACTTCCAGATAATCGAACTTTGGTTCATGAGTTGGCCATTAATAAAGAATATCGTATTTCTATGGAAGATTGCCTTCAACAACGAGGGGTCGTTAATTAACTCATCTTTGATTCCATGAGACAAGAAGTTGCAGCTGGGAATAGTGATCCTTGGGTCCTTGCAATGGCCGACAACATCAAGGGCAAACTCCAACGTCTTCTTACTCCTGGAAACTCAATGTACAAACTCATTGAAGATTCCCTCGATACAGATTTGGTAGCATCAGAACTCAAGAATGGCAGGTTCTCTTATGAAACTTTCTTCAACTTTATGGGCAATATTTTACCTCGGTTATGTGCTCCTTTTCGAGATGATGAGGTAAAACTTCTTGCCGATTCTTCTCTCAAAGAAGGAGATTTCGTCGATCGTCTTCAAGCATTGATGCGCTTCATCGATTTAATGCAACTCGATTATGCCAATTTTATGCTTCAACAATCGGCTCCTGAACTGATCAAGCATGCTTCCACATATGAAACTAAACGTTTCTCGGAAGAAATGGAAGAGACCAATAACGATCTTACCATTACCACAACAGCTTGGCGCGAGGCTTGTCAAAAAGTTTATACAGAAGCAGCCCGTCGAGATCCGGAAAACGTTGGCTTGGCGAGAAATAGACCTACGCCTGAGAAGACTTACATTTTGATGTTGGTAGATATATGTACATCCGCACCCGGGAGCCCAGTACCAGAAACCTTAAAGTTGGATATGGCAAGGATTGAGACGGCAAGGAAAGATACTCTCCGAATCGTCACCACTTCAGCAATTCTTCTACAAGTCAAAAATATCCTTAAGCGAGACGTTCGAAGTCAATGGAAAATTGAAGCTTCAAGAGTTTACTCTGTGCTTGAAAATTCTAAGGAATCAGAACAAGCAGAACAAGGCATCACAGCTGCATTGGAAAGTAGTAGAAGTATGCCCATGGCTACCAAGAATCATATCCGCGAATTAGTCAAGAGAATTATGGCAGCAGCTTCAGCTCTAAGTTCTAGTGAAGGAGAACTTCGTGAACCGGTTATGAAACTTCTAATGACTAGGTTGAGAGGTTATCTCATTCATAGATTGGCAAAGGAGAATCCAAGGAATGATGGGAATGGTAATGAAGGGATTGCGGGGCTAGGTATGCCAGAGTTTGTGGCGAAGATTGGAGGGATTGTGGAGGTGCTTGGGAAGATGGGGAGAGTAGACAAGGATGCTCATGGAATTTGGTACGAGGTTGTTGAGACTGCGGCTGCAAGTGAGGCTGAAACTTGATCTGGATTTTATCTTTGAGGGATGGTAATTTGATTACATGCGGTTGCCGGGCTGGGGTTCTATGTATATCCCCTTTCGGCAGGCGTCCTGGGGCTGGGCTTCATTGCCTCTAAGGAATGGATGAGGATTCGGAGTGAGGTAACTTTGATTTGAAATAAGCATGGGAGTTGGTGGCTTGAGGATTTATTTGTTTGCCTGCTTGTATGATTTCTTGTCTTGCTTTGGGATGGTTAGGATATTATATCATGGATGGATGGATGGATATGAATTACGACCTTTGTTTAATACTTGGCCTTTTGCTTTTTTGGAAGGTAATGGATGGGGGGTAAGACATACAGCGTAGTAGGGGTTGGTGTGGTATTTGATATCACGTACTTTGTCTACATATAGCATAGCAATGAGTGCGATGTGGTTTTTGTCCTTGGTATACATACATACATTTCATAGGTAATCATGGAGTGCAGTAGCGATGAAATGGGCTGGGGCTGAGGACTGGGACCAGGTCATTTTCATAATAAACCACTCATAAAACTCCTTCTGATTGGTCATAAGTAATGTGCCGACGCCAGTCAAAGGTCGTTCCGTTCCGGCTACGTCAAATATGCATCTTTTATCTTCATGTAATTTTGCATCAAATTGAATTACCTGTCGTGTGTCATATCAACTAATTTTTCATTTAAAAGGAATTCCCTTTCTGTAACTAACGCCCTCCTGCCTCTATCATTTTTCCTCCTCTTCTTCCGCGTCACTCTTTCATAGCCTCAAACTACTCCCTCTTCCTATTTTCTATTTCTTTTCAGACGTTATTATTAATCTTAGCCTTTCTCAGGTCTAGTAACTCAATCCTTAACTCTCAATGTACTCTCCCTTTACCTATCGTCGCCTCTTCTTTTTTATTTCCATTCTTTTGGGGTGCTCACCGTTGTTAATACTTTGTCTTTTGATATCTCATTCTCTCACGATCCACCCACAGTCACCCAGATTCATTCTCAATCTTTCCTCAATCCCCCACTCCTAAATTTGCAAGGCTATTTTTTTTGTCCTTTTCTACTTACACTGTTATCTTGAGTAGCTTAAGTAGACTCAGGAGCCTGACTGTCCCAAAAGCAAGCTTGCTGAAGAGTACTTACCGTCATCGATTTACCTCCATTTTATACATCATTTTCCCCTCGAATCTTGAACGTTTTCCTCCACCTTGGCATCCTAGCTTTCACATGTAGCTTCCAAGTCTTCCGCTGTGAAAACTCATAATTCAACAGCTCTTTCACTATAAGAAGACGGAAAGAGATTCCCTCTCCCCTCTTAGAGCCGTGGAGGTTACAGATCGGGATACCTACCGTAGTAAATTGAAAGCTCTACAATAAGAAATTTGTGTTTCTTTCACTTGTCATCTATTTGATTTTGGACTTTACGATTTGCTTCATTGCCTTGTGTGTTTTACATTTCGTCGTTTGCTTCATCATTTGCAATCGATACTTGAAGATCCGCAGGCCAATAATCGGGAATAAATATCTCATGGTTAACTGATTAGCTGTTCAGTAGCCTGGAGATTAATGTTTTTTGAGGGGGTTGTGATTGAAATATTAATTGAATCAGAAGCGCTAGCAAGCCGTTAAATCTCAGATGTAATATAATTGAACAAGTGGAAAGAGAAATATTAAAGAGATACGAAATGAGGAGGAAAGTAAAGCTCTCCTATTGATTTACTTACTCTAGAGGAGTAGAGTATATAAGTTTATATATATCGCACTTTTTCATATTCAATTCTATTTGATCTCATTTAATTCATTAAAGGATCTAATAATATTATTGAAAACAAGCCGAATGAAGCTGAATATCTTGACTGAGTACTCACTGAAGAAGATAGATAGATAGATAAATGATGATATTTTGTTTCATTCTTCTTGTCTTATTATTCGTTCGTTCGTTCGTCTTGTTGTTGTTTTGTTACGAGCCTATGACATATATATTCTTTATATTTATTCCTCTCTTCATATCCTGAGTATGTACGAGTATTTCTTGTATAGATAGATAGATATTGTAAGAGTACAAGCGTATGTCTCCCCTTTTGACCATTCACATACATACATGGATAGATAGATACAGAAATAAAAAATTTACACCCTAATCCCCTTCCACATAACCCCTCATCCAAATCTCAATCCTACACTCGGATCCCACGTCGTTTGTTTCGGCTGCGCTTGCGTCTGTGGCGCAGGTGCATTTTCCCCACCACCAGCAGCTCCACCACCAAATTTAATTCCCAATTCCGGATTCCACGTCGCACCTCCCCCTCCACCCATATTAACACTATTTGCAAATGCACCTGGCATACTCCCCACACTCCCCACACCTCCCGGACCCGCACCGCCAACATTCACCGGCGTACTCTGCAAACTCGCCCTCTGCGGAACAGGCGCTTGAATCGGACTCAGTTCTCTCCTTGGGCTCGGTATCTCCCCACCCTGCATCTGTACCGGGATGAGCGGTTGTGGCGGTGGCGGCGCATGATGTCCCCCTATACCTCCTCCACCAACTCCTGGTTGGGGATGATGTAAACTAAGACTACTCATCGGTTTCAACGGCATACTTAAATCCGCTTCCATTCTCCTTGCTTCCTCTCTCCTATCCTGTACGAAAGCCTTACAACCATCTCTGAACCTCCCAACTATCTTTGCCAAATCATTGTAGAATTTCCTTCCGCCATCTACATTATTGACTATTTCTTTGTACTTGTAGTATGCCATTTCAAGTTTCTGCAAGGCTTGTTCTCTTTCCCTCGTACTGGTATCTCCGGCTCTAGCTTTAATAAACGATGTATTTGCTATTTCCAATTGTTGGAGGAGCTTTTCTTGTTCTTCTGATTCAGTTTTAAGGGAAGTAAGATCTGCGTCGTAGGTATGAGAGAGGCGTCTTTCAAAGAAATCTTCAAAGTGGGCTGGAACCACAGGTGTTGCGGGATATTCTCGTTCCAAACGAGCGGTTTCGGCTAGAATACTGTGATTTATGTCATCCTTCTTTGTCTTCTCTCTTAAAGATTCGATCTTCCTCCTCCTTCTACTCTCCAATCTTGAAATTTCGTTGAGGGAATTCCTAAGTTTGGAGACTTCCCCTTCAAGATTTGGTGGTATAGTTACTCGTCGAGAGCTAGGGACGAAATTTCCAATGTCCCGATCTGAACTGGTAAGAATCTGAAGAATGGACTCATACTCGCGAAATTTGACGATAACAACTTGGTCACTATTCGCCGCGCTTTTGAAATAACCTTCGATTTCACCCACTTGAGTATATAATTTCGGGGATGCAGAGCGAGAATCCAGACGAGCCCATCTATCACTTCCGAATTTTCTCAGTAGTCGATCGTTTTCAGATGCTTCTGATTGTAATAGCTCCTTAGCTTCGAGAAATATAGCTTCGTCTGACGCCTTGAGCTTTGCAGCATCGGAAAATGATCGATTAATACGACCAATCGCATCCGCTTGGCGAAGTTCTTCCGCATGGGAAAGTAAAGTAGGAGGAAGGCCTAAAGGTTTTTCGAGGGCTTGTAGAGAGCCAGGAAGATTGAGGGAACGAAGGGTATCATGGATGCGGGTTGTTAAAATCTCAAGTTCGTCAATGATATTGTTATTAACAATTCGGTCGCGGCGTTCTTCGTAAATACTGGCTGCTACGTGAACAGCAAAAGGTACAAGCTTGGAGAACAATGGCGGTCCAAATTCCTTATGGTCTCCAAGGAAAGTCATGGGTTCAGAAATTTCTTTTGGAATTATAGGGTTGGCCATACTTGCTCGTTCAAGGCGTTTCAATTCGTTCTTAGGTGGTACGGGATCTACAAAGTTAGCTGGTATCCGAATAAATGTAAAATCATCCTATTCATTCGGTTGTAGATGGGGGTAAGCCCCCAAACCCCCATAGCTCGCTCCGCTCGGAACTTTCTCATATTACAATATGAGGATGGTAGTGTGGGAGCTCTCTCCGTGCTCTTCCAAGCCGTCGTAACTTGCTACGCTCTTATAAAGAACAATATGAATGCATAGAAGCTGCGATTCCATCCCACCAGCAAGTTCTCAAATCCTCAAAGTACACTGTGCTCGAAAGCTTACTCGCCTTTGCAAATAGCCTGCCTCCACGGCAGTGGCCCCCGGAGGGCTAGCGGAGCGTCACCCAACCAAAGAACTTAGGAGAAACAAAACTTACCAAGATAAATCAAATCATTATCTTTCTCAGCCCTTTTCAAACATTCCGTCACCGTGCTCTTCAACAACTGCAGTTCATTTGCCACAGCTTTATTGACATATTTTATTTCCTTGATTCCCTCATTGGCGCAAACGATACTATCTGTCAACCTCGCTACTTCCTCTCCGTATTTTCTCTTCTCCAAACAATCACACGCCATGCGATATTGTGCCGCCGCCGCAAAATGATGATGTTTAACCGATGAATGATGTAGCCATTCCGAACTTATGGATTTACTCTTCATACCCCAATCCGAAGCTTGCGAATATAAATCTGACACTTTCGCAGCTAGTTTAGCCACTAAAGCATCTTTAGTCCCGTTTCCTCGTGCTCTTGCCCAGAAACATTCCTGGGCTTGTGCCAACATAAGACTTTGAAGGCACTCTAGTGTATCGTCATCCATATCTTCTGGAGGGGAAGTGCGCAATTCAGGTATTATTTCTTCCTTTAAATATTTGAGTACTCCGGCCGCAAGAGAAAAGTTGTTACAAGCAATTTTCAATCCATCCGCCGTTGCTCTATTGGCAGACATGGCAAGCTGGGAATAGAGAGCCGCGAGGTTGAACATTACATTCGCGAGTTCGAATTTGAGGTTATTTTCCACGACGAGTCGCTCGATGTTGTATCCTAGAGCGGGGTACCATGAAAACTCTACTCCAATCTGTTCAGATAAGTAAGTATATATATCTGCGAAGCGTAGAGGGCTTGCATACATCTATAGGGAATTTACCCCCCAACCAGGAAAGTTGCCCCGCATATGCTGATATCTTTCTTATTCCGGTGGAATGAGGTTCTCTAACATGAATAGCATCTCTTCGCAAAGCATCAATAACCTCAAGGTCCTGCTTGAACATATCCGGATGCTGGTCATATTTGGTGGATATGTATTGCTTTATAGCATCTGATAATTGTAGGTTGGTAGCCTTTCGAAATGGCAGAAAGAGAATATTGCTGATAGTCGATTAATTAGCTTGTGATTCTGTTGAGGATATAATGTTAGACGTGAAATCCTACTTACCTGGCCATGATGAGTTTCACTACACTTATTATTATGCTTGTCTATGATTTGAGGGGAAATCCTTCTGGACATCGACTTCTCCAATGTAAACAATGCGGGCGCATTTTGATACAGGGAAGACAGTGCTGGGATCAGTGAGGCAGAAATTGAGGCCACAAGGCATAAACATTTTACAGGCAGCTTCACAAGCAAACAATGGTTTCTTGTGGGAAGAAGTGAGTGAAGAAATTTGTGAAATCATGAGTATTGTTTACCAATAAAGATTGGTAGCGATGTTAACAATTCAGTTAATTCTCCAAATCCAAATCAACTCTCCATTGCGACCTACAGTTTAGCTTTTCAGACATTTGGATATCAATCTATTCCCCGTGAGAGGTCTCAGGATAGGTGCCACCAAAGTGAGACTTCCGTGCCGTTGATGCTGTGATGCTGTACTTCTAGAATGTGCAGAATCGTGCATGCTGGACCGGCCAGGCGAATAATCAACAGATTCGATCAAGAACCACTTGGATAGGATGGGAGACGAAGAACATCACATCAACCTCAAATATGAATGAACACTGGTGAACCACTCACTCACTCTTGCTCTCATATCGGCATTCTTATCATTCCCGAATTCGCAGACCCCTTTTATCTGTACACCGAGTCCAGAGCACTGTGAGTTTAGCCCCTATTCCCCATTCAAGCCATTTCTGAAGCCACCTTTGGGATTTCGAGGGTCTCGAGGGCCCCAACTCCACAAACTCCACAAACTCAGTACAAACTTCAGAGAGAAATTACATTATCGATATGTGACAAGCAATAAGAGTACTGTACCAAACTATGATAGGGTCGGATAAGATAGGGTAGGATAGCAGATATAATACGTTACATCGTCGGAAGTACTGTGTGCATACTCCCCTCCCTCATCTCATACAATACTTATCTCTACAACGAACGTCAAAAGATCATCCAAAACAGAACCAACGACTGTGCATGGAAACTTGGTTCGGCCCGTTACTTTCTGAAAATCAGTGTACACCGTCGATGAGTGAAATACAAAAATAAACTCAAAAGCAGTGCCGAATTTAGATCTTTCCTCACACCTCGACCATCGTTGTTTCGAGAGGTTGGGTCTGAAGAGGTGATGATGCTCGCGTTGTTAGAGAAGACAAATGTTGGTCATGGAGTTGAAGATTGACGTGATTGTACTTGAATATTACTTGATTGAATGGAGATGAAGCAGTGATTGAAATGACTTGCCCCTATACGATGATCGTTGCGGGTACTCGGGAGATAGATACCTGGTAGGTGTGGTTTTTGTTATCTAAAGAGTTTTCCACCCACTTGGGGTTGGCTTTACACCATCCCGTCGACATTCGACATTCGACACCAGACATAACATGGCACAATTCTTTCTGGTGTGGGCGTTTACGAGTGACAACTACGTACCATCTATCTATCTAACTTCACTCACTGGCAGCGAGCAATCATCAATTTCATACGATGTAAAGGCCAAAACTCTTTCTCTGTATCCAAAACGTCACCACTGATTCACGTCCCGATATTGATACTCTTTACACTGAAACCAATGTGCATCTCGATTCTCCAGACTTCACTATCTTCACGTTGATTGCTTGGTTGATCGATCAATGTTCGCCTCAAATCTATAAATAAATGGCTCGCTAGTACCGTCGAACTGTTGCACTGTTGGACTATTGGAACATGGGACAACACCGGCTGGAACACACAAGATGGGAGAGTCCATACACATCTAGACATCGACCCAAGCCAATTTTGGATGCAGCCACCTCCAGCCAGATGGTGTATAATAATACTTAAATTTCCATCCCCACTTGTCCGCGCACTCCCCGCCCGCAGATGTCTTACCTTTTGGTTGATTTTTCCGGCACTAATACCAGTAGTGATGGCAGTATGGAGTCCTGGAGATCTCATGGTCAAGAATATCTTCACAGCCCCTGAGGGTAGTACGCAATCTCCAAAGTACACTACTGTCCACGACAATCGCTGTACAGTAAGTACACAGGTGACAGTACACAGTATCGAATCATATCTCCTATCAGGATTACTAACCGACGGAAATACACTTCCCTTTTAAGTGTGCACTAGCAATGCAAAATTTTAATTGGAGATGTCGAGAAAGGATAATTTGGAACGGCTGGATTGTAGGTTTACAAACATAATTAAGTGAAGAAAGGATGAAAGGATGAAAGGATGAAGTCTTTGGGAGAGAGAATGGGAGAAAGAATGAAAGAGAGAAAGGGGAAGGTAGATATCTAGATAGAAAGATAGATAGGTAGGTAGACGAATAGATATTCCTGTCTGAGTTCTTTCCTTCCCGCTACCAGAGTCAAGATTCAGGACTCAGATGCAGACTCAAATGCAGACTCAAGAGGCTCTCGATTCAGTGAATTTCATTATATAATTCATTTGTATAATTAATCGTTGAATTCATCATAGTCCACTCAATTCCTACCGCTTATTAGCCACCACCAGCAATTCCATCTCCTAACCCATCTAGCTTTTCCATGTACAGGGTTCATCGCTCCGCATTAATGTTTAGGGTAACCGCATATCAAAATATCAAAATATCAAGCTTATCTTAGCTCGACTTTCCTTCTTTTTCTGCTTTGATCTGCTCTGTTTGGATTTGGCTCTTAATTTCTGAGATCTGCCCTACCTATGTTAATACCCTTCTTTTGCTTCTTCCCTCCTTCTTTCCTACATCAATAATCTCTCTCTCTCTCACTCGTTCTTGTTTTCCCGTCTGCCATTTCTCCCCGAGCAAAAGATTAACTGTCGTTACATCTGTCGTTACATCCCACCTCTTTCTTTTCTACCTCATCCTCGTCGACGCGCTCTCGGGCTTTGCCGTAGACATCTTTCCAACCACGTCATAGAGAGTTTTGTGTTACTGGCTCGCAAGTATTTCCATCTCCCAACTTCACAATGGGTATGATAGGTACGGGTACCTCAATATCACCTAATAGGTTGATCAATCCTCGAAGTCCTTTCACTCGCATTGCGATATTCACATTCATTTGCCTCACAATCATCTTCTTCACCGGAAGACCTACGCCAGAGAGACTGCATCAAATCCAATCAAAGCTCAGTCCAAGTTCACAAGAAATCCTCACCACACAAAATGGTTCTCCCGATTGTGCCGTCAATTCAACACATCTACTCGAATTAAAAGAGAAATATGGTCTAGATGATAAAATTGAATATGCTTCCAGACAAGTCAGGTATCATCGACAAGACATTGAACGAAAATCTATTACTAGACTCGATGAACACTTATTCCCTCGATATTTCGACACAATCAACATCGAGAAAGACCAGGCTCCTACTACGAAATGCTTGAAACCACTCGATGTACCTGTCCCAAAGTCTGCTATTCCTGCGGATGTGAATGCTACTGAGTTCCTCTTTGGTATTTCTACCACCTACAAGAGAATCACTGATCTAAAAATTAACCCCATGCTCGATTGGTCGCATTGGTTGACCGACGGTCATGGAAATTCAAACGGAGGTGGATTAATCCTACGATTGGTCGATGCTTCGGAAAAGGAAATCAACGAAATCAAGAAAATGTTGAAAGCATATGGAATCGATGCCAAAGTCTACACTGCAGACAGTAAAATCGAAATGGCCGAACGTTATTTCTCTCTCCTACCTGCTTTGTACAACGACAAGTCGAGAAAACATCGAAAATGGCTGGTGATGTGCGACGATGACACATTCTTCCCTAATATGGATGCTCTCATAAAGAAAATGGCAACATACGATGCTAGCGAAGACTTATACATTGGTAACCTTTCTGAAGATGTCGGTAGTCTCGCACGCCATGGAAGCCAAGCTTATGGTGGAGCCGGCGTTTTCTTTTCCGTTCCTTTAGCCGCAACAATTACAGATCTGTTCCCTCTATGCAGCACCAAACAAAAGGTCGAAGAAGCAAATTCCGGATGGGGTTCTCAAGGTGATATCCTTCTCCGAAAATGCGTATATGAAAATACCGAAGTCCGTTTGACTGTCCTTCATGACATCTGGCAATTGGATATCGTCGGTGATCCATCGGGTTTCTATGAATCTGGTATCAGACCACTTTCTCTTCATCATTTCAAGGGAGGAATGTGGCATGAAGCTCAAGTTTTTGAATCCACCAAGATCCAACAAGTTTGTGGTGAAGATTGTTTCCTTCAAAGATTTCAAACCAGAGATAATTTTATCCTCACAAATGGTTGGTCCATTGCCCATTATCCCAAGGGTATTGATTTCAACCTTCATCAAATGGAAAGGACATTCAATGCATTAGGTGATGATGGAACAGGATGGAATCTCGATTTTATGTTTGGACCTCAAAGAATTCCTCTCCGTGAGACTGGACGAAAAGTTTCATGGGATCTTGCTGAATCGGAATTAAGAGCAGACGGAACAGTTAGACAAACATATATTCGAAAGAAGGATGATTGGAGGTGGAAAGATCGCAAGGATGGAAAGAGAATGTATGATGTTGATGGTGTGTTGGAACTGATTTGGACTTTGTGAGGATGTTATTCAGTTTGACGGAGGAGAATACATGTTAATGGGAGAGGAACTGATTATGACTTATTTATACATTCTATGCCAAAAGGGGCGTTTCTGGCTTCTTGCTTTAGGGATGGAAAATCGGATCCTCCTTTTTTGTACACACTCTTTGGCGAATCCAAGGAAAAATGGGTTGGAACGAACTGGGCTAGACGGATAGTACCGGAAATGCATGGGTATGGCGTTTTGTCGAATACATTTATATGGGATGCATACTCGAAGTATGAAGAGCGGTTTAGAGGAGGGAGAAGAAAAGAAAAGTTGGAGGTATATATTGTCCAGTAACTATAGATAGAATACGGGTAACCTCCCTTGTTTCTTTCAGCGTTTGAGTGTCGAGAATAAGATGGGAATGAGACATAGAAGGAGCAAATAATAGAAAGTCTTTATTTACGCAGTTTTGAAGGGGAATGTGATGTATTAATACTAAGATGGGGCTCCTCCAAGCCAAGAAAGAGAGTGGACGGTGACAGCGCGTATCGTAGGGCTGTACTGCACATCAATCGTAGGGCTGAAGGCTGAAGGATGGAAGGATGGAGCTTTCTGTACGTCAAAATATACGTCAAAAGATTACTTGGCTTGATTTTGATTTTCATGTGGATAGGCAGAGGTAAGGTTGTCGTATCGTATTAATTTTATTTTTACTTTGTATACAAGGAGTACGAGGAGTGTGAGCGAGATTGAGCGAGATTGAACCGATTTATCTATCTATGTATGCATACATACATACCTAGGTAAGTAGATAAGTAGATAAGTAGGCAGTTATAAAGGTAGGTAAACACTTGAGATCATAGAATTCGAATGTTGTTGGAGCGGTGGAGCAATGGAGCAATGGATCGGTGGATTGGTGGACTTTGGTTTTTTTAATGATTCGTTCTCGAGGGGGCTGGTGGACTGGTTGATATAGAGATATGGAGAGTTCTGTTGTTTATGATTTATGATTGTTTTTGTGTTTGTGTTTGTTTTTGTTTTTGGAGTCAGTAGGTGAGTGAGAGAGAGTGAGTGGGAGTGAGTGAGTGAGAGTGAGTGAGTGAGTGTTCTTGGTAGTGCATTTATACTTATATCGTATGCATTCGAGTATTGATTTTCCCGGTGGTGAGATTAGCCGGATGGGATGAGATGTTATGATATGAGGGTTTCCGAGTGAGATGCCAAGTGAGATGAATGGTCAAGGAATATATCTGGGTATTTATGGAGTTTGGCCATGAGATCATGTCACGTCTCTGTTCGTACTTTATATTCTTCCTCTCTATCACAAATGCGACTGGACTTTAACCTAGCTACTTAAATCTCTCCTTCACTGCCTATTCTCCTTCGCCTCCCACCAATATAACTTCTCCCCCGTAATCCATTTCCCCACCGATGTTCCTACCAATCCCTTCAACCCCTCTTTAATCTTCTTATTCTCCTGTTTTCCCTTTCCCTTGAATTTCGAACTTCCCTGTCCTTTTCGGTGCGGATCCGGTCCGCTGTATTGTCTAATCATCGCTCTAACTTTGGTGGAGCTGATTTCTTTTCCTTCGAGTCCTGAAGCCATGTAGATCTTCTTATCTTCTATCCATTCCTTTTTTCCGCCTAGGCTAGGTAGTTCATGCTGCATTTTCGATAGGTATGCATCTTGGTCTTCTTTTGTACAGTCTTTGTCGATGCGGTAAGTTACGCGAAGTTTATGGTTTGAGAGGAATGGGATGAGAGGAGAGAGATCATGAGTAGGTGGATAGTATTTAGGATTGAGGACGCGGATTAGAGTATCGTAGCCGGTGCAATGGATGTGTGTCGTTGAAGGCGGGTAGAGAGAGGAGGCTTCAATAGCGGCGGATTTGTCGTGGAAATAGGGGAGAGAGGTTAGACCTATATCTATATTGATTTTAGGCCTCGAGTTGGGATTACCGGGAGGTAGGGTTTCAGATGAAGGAGGTTGAGGAGGGGTAGATTTGGATTTCGTTCCACCTATTGACTCGGATTCGGAATTGGAATCGATTTCTGAGGATTCGGAGTCCGAAGAGTCAGATTCATTCATTTCGGATGATTTTCCATTCAAACGATCAAGCTTCTCTTTCTTGTAATGATAAGCCGAAAGAGGATAATACCAATTCGTCAATACATCATTTGCAAAACATTCCATTCCCACCAATCTCTCCTCTAAACTCGCGCCGGTAATCTTTTTATCGGCATTTTGGGTACTGAGTAAGATTAATAACCTCGCATTTGTATGAGCTGATTCGGAAGAAGAGTAGTGATTGTTTAAAGCGGAGAGACAAATATGTGCGTGTGCGAGGGTAGGCGGGTTGAAGGAGGAATCGAGTATGTAGAGGGTTTGCGGGGTGTTGTGATTAGAGGGAGATTGATGATCTCGGCTTGGGTTCTGTGGATGGCCTAAAGGTTCGTTTGAGGCAATGCTATTAGAAGTGGGAGGAGAGTAAAGAGGCCCGCGATAGGCATCGTATGCGTCGAAGGTTGCGGAAGTGAGGTTTTTTGGTGTGGGAGGGATGGGGGGTAGTGGTGTGGGCTGAGTTAGGGTACGCAGGATGCGAAAGGTAGATGGGGAGGATATAAAGGAGGAGAGATTACTAGTGTAGAATGCAACGCGAGAGGGTGAAGGTGTCATTTCTAGTTGTGAATCTGAGGGAGAGGGTAAAGACATGAATGAAGTTTTAGTTGATGTCGTCCGGATGCAATGAACGTTATCGCGAGCTCTAGCAATTGCAAGGCTGAAAGTTGCACAATCAACTATCTGAGACACGTATATTATTGGCTACTAATGCAAGGCTGACAAACGCGCAAACATCACATGGTGTGAGTTGCACAGAGAGCGCAATGAACAGTGGTGACATCATTGAAGCATTGTGCTTCACTCCAACGACAATTTACTCACTTCGACTACTTCTCATATACAATAGTCTAAGCTAAGTAATTGTCAGGATGGTTCTTGTAGAGAATTGGATGCCTCCCTCAAGGGAAAACTGGGAATTGATCGTTTGGGGATTCCAATGGTTTCCATTGGTTTGTAGCCTTTTTCTCTCCCAACTGTTGTCTCTCTCTCTGTCTTGGGCTTACATCTCTTCTACCTCTTTCATCAAATTACCCTCCTCCATTCTCTCATATCCTCCAATGACCCATGCTCACTTACAACCTATAGGTAACAATCGTTCAATGGGTCCAACCATGGTACGGTGCAGGCAAGACCTCATCAAATAGTCGATTCAACCTTCCAGGAAAACTGGCTTGGATTACGATGGAATTGCCTGGGCTGATGACTATGCTGTACATTATGTATACGTTGCCTAAGGAGGTGGGGTTGAATGCCTTACCGTGGGAGAATAAGCTGATGGCGGGGCTTTATGTGAGTTTCTTTTCTTTTTTGAAAGGTTTACAGAGGAGTGAGCTGGCAGAGGGTAGTTCAGGGTCTGTCGATCAAGTGACCGCAACTTAGTGGGGACGAAAGAGCTAGAAAGAGAGAGTTTTGCAGAGGATGAACCAATGTGTCAATTCAATTAGTGGAATCGGAAGAACTCCTCTGTGGAAGTGAAACTACATGTTAAACTAGTGGCGGTATAAATGTCGGCGCGAGTCTGAAAGAAGCAAACTGATGAGGCTATGCTAACGATATGTCAAAACTCAGACCATATATTACATCAATCGTGCTCTCATTGGTCCTCTTATGTCTCCTTCTATGTCGCCTATACATTTTATAGTTTGGCTTGCGGCGATTGCCTTTCAAGTCACGAATGCTACATCACTGGGATGTTATTTTGCTGGTTATGGGCCTGTTACAAGAACTGAATGGTGATCTCTTCCTTTGTCCCCTCCACTCCCACATGGCCTTGTCATGGACAGATATATGTCATAAGTGCAGCATACGAGTGACATAAAGCTTCTTTAGCGGCGCTGATCATTTCATCTATAGGAAACCTGTATCAGGAAATCCATATGTAAATGGAGCACGGATCGAACTAGGCATGATGATATTCTTTCTTGGTCTTGTAAGCAATATATTTCATGACGATGAACTACGTGAAATCAGACGCGCGGCACTTCGACAACAAGCAGCACAGCATGACCCTTCAACTGGAAAAAACAAGGGCAGTGGCAAAGTAGACAAAGTTTACATGCTTCCTCAGAATGGTCTCTTCAACTATATTCTATATCCTCATTATTTCTGTGAGTGGATCGAATGGGCTGGATTTTTTATAATGGCTGGAAGTGGTTGCGTGCCTGCAAGAAATTTTCTTATTAATGAGGTGGCTACGATGTTACCAAGAGCTTTACAAGGAAAAGCTTGGTATGTGAAGAGGTTTGGTAGAGAGAAGGTTGGGGCAAAAAAGGCGATAATACCGGGGATTTTGTGAGACATGGAAGAAAGATTGGCGGTGAGGATCGTTCATGAACAATAAAAGTTCTCTTGGTTTTCTAGACAGGTTCGAGAAAAGTTCTAGATGGGATACATTTTAATCCCTAATTCTATTTTGATACTTTCTTAGAGTAGTGCATAGGGCAGAGACGGAAATGGAGGGATACACAGAAGTTGGAAATGAGTCTCGTTGATCAGGACGAGAATAGAAACTGGGAAAAGAGAATTGACCAAGGAAAGGAAAGACTGAAAGTATAAAAAAGACTAAAAGTACGAGAAGCATAAGAACATACATTAAGCTATATCATCAGAATGATATACCTCAAGATATCCCCTGATCATGGAAAGACATTGACCAATGAAGGATGATTATGTTTAAGCGAGAATTCGAAACTCCACCTGGAGAGTCAGTTTTTCCAACATCTTCAATTGATGCATCACGACTCATTTTCAGCTCGTTGCCACTTACTTGCATAGAGAGAATTGCAATCTCCGTTCGAATAATTCTAAATCTCGATAGCAAATTTCAAAAAGTGGCCAGAGGGTTCTCAATCATTATATGTTATTTCATCTTGGTATCAACGCATGAATTGAACTCGAAGGCATTGAATTGAGTCCATCTTAACTTTCAAATTCCAATTTAAGCAGAACATTCTGCACAGACTTTCAAACGACGGTTTGTATCCGATTTCCTTTCCAGTGTCATGTCCTTCTCATTCTAGTCAAGATCGATCGATTTGATACCAACCGTTCAAATTCTCTTTCGAGCATTTCCCTTGCAATTTGTTCTACGGTTCTTCTACGGATGTTCGTCGTTGAATTCCGAAGTTTTGAAGACTGCAAAAAAACATGTTGTCCACGTGATGACAAGGTCCATCCATGTGTTCATGCGTTCCCCTACAATTCATCTCAAGTATATTCACGAGTTAAACCACTTTTTTCCTGCCGTTTCAATATGGCTAAACGGGCTTTATACTATGAACTCTATGGAGAGTCCGGAGGATCTACGTCATTACGGCAGATGTGCGATGATTTTCTATGATTTCCGAAATCATTCTGAAGGGTCCACGTTATCATGCATTGATGCACACATGGGCTTTCCTGTCAAGTTTTAACTTCTTCATTTGGCGAGCCAGCCACTTGCGATCCATCGTTTAGTATGATGGTTCTTCTTTGACAGAGTTATTTGCTTTTTTCAATCACCGTGTTCAGCAAGAACCTTGGCTGTGGGCCCTAGGTAGAGTTACCTTCGTACGCCGGTGGCTAGATTGATAGATGTTGCAAGGAAAAGAAGAAATTATGTTTTCAGGGTTCAAGGAGATCAAGATTCGATATAATTTTACACGATGGTGGGTAGAATTGGGGAAAGTGGTTGGTGAAACGAGAATATATATCTCCTCAGGTCATCCGTTGAAGTGATTTTCTCTCAGCATACTTTACAACTCAATCATCAATCGTAATACATCAATATCTTACACACCCCTTATACTTTATATATTATTTATTACCACACAAACCCATCATTACGGCTAAGCCACTGAAAAAACGTCCCTTCTACATCCTACCCTATCACGATTTCCCTTCACCCCACTTAGACATTGACACGGAGAGTCTCAAGTTAACAATGTCAGGTGAAGGCACAGACCTTCCAATATTCCAAAGCAGTAGGACTGCGGATGGAGATATTATAAACCGTCCTGGTTCTTCACAACAACAATTGGTACCAATTGCACATACTATATCGTCTCCTTCTAGGGCATATCAAAAGGATACGGCAATGTGGTCGCCTCCCCTCTCATCACATCCAATTATGTCACCACCAGACCTCACTCCACAACACCCTGTCTTCTCCACTGAAGATCTTACAAGACCAGCTGCAGGTCTGAGAAGAAGACCATCAGTACCTCCACCAAGAAGATATTCCAATGGCGATTACGACCCCAAGCTTAGCTTCACATCCGATACAGGAAGAGCTCTTCGTGCTCGAGAAGACCTCTACTACAGCGATCGGGAGAGAGAGAACTCAATGTCATCCCGCACACGTGCTCGTGATGATCACCCTCATCCTGATTATCACGAACGTTCCCGTCCTCCACGTACATATCGCAATGTTGTAGGATGGGAAAGCGGTCCTCAGAAATCATACTTTGATGATTCTTCGAGAAGTGATCTTGGCAAAGATCGAGACTTGGAAAAGGGAATGAGAGAACCAGGTGCTGCACCTGAGTGGGCTAGTGGTGAGAAGGTTAGGAGAAAGAGTACAGATGAGAGCATCGATGGGTACAACTACGAATCGCATAAAAGGACTGGAACGAAAGGAACGATTGATTTGAATAATTTGACACCGGAAGAAAGAGCCATGGTCCTGAGGTTGCCATGGACACAATGGATGAACAGTAATTTCAAGAATCGTAAGTCTTTTCATCCTCTTTTTCATCGTGCATATACTAATCATGGACAGACTTCGTAGCAACAATTGGTGAATTCGTCGGCACAACTATGTTTCTCTTCTTTGCTTTTGCCGGTACTCAAGTAGCCAATATCGACAGTAACACAGTAAACACTACCACAGGTGCTGCAACAGGTTTCAACATCGCAGTTCAACTTTACATTGCAGTCATCTTCGGTTTCTCTCTCATGGTCAACGTATGGATTTTCTTCCGTATTTCTGGTGGTCTCTTCAACCCCGCCGTAACTCTCGGTATGGTACTCGTTGGTGCTATCCCTATCCCCCGCGCTGCCTGTCTATTCTTCGCCCAGATCCTTGGCGGCATAGCTGCTAGTGGAATGGTTCTCGGTCTCTTCCCTACTACATTCAATGTACGAACTACACTTGGAGCTAGTACATCCACCGCACAAGGTGTTTTTATCGAGGCGATTTTGACAGCTGAATTGGTATTTACCATCTTCATGTTGGCGAAGGAGAAACACAAGGCTACTTTCATTGCGCCAGTAGGTATTGGTTTGGCCTTGTTCATCGCCGAGATGGTGGGGGTCTACTATACTGGAGGAAGTTTGAACCCGGCAAGAAGCTTTGGTCCTTGTGTTGTTAGTGGATCTTTTGATAAGGAACATTGGATTTATTGTAAGTTTCTTCTGCTACTCTGACACACCTTCTATTTTCCTTTTACTTGCCTTCCCATGCGTCCATATGCAACATCACTCATCTGCCTTCCCCTCTTCCCTACCTGCATTCAATCGCTCATCTCAGAACTCAAACTAACATTTTCTTTCAGGGATCGGACCAATAACCGGAACATTCATCGCAGTATTCTTCTACAAATTCATCAAGATGCTTGAATACGAAATGGCAAATCCAGGTCAAGACGGAGATGCAAAGAATGACCCCACACAAAATGAAAAGAAGCGAGAACAAATCATGGAAGAGAGAAACAGGAGGTACGAGAAGAGAAATGGAAGTTTGAGGCCGGGAAGTCGGTTGAGTTAAACTGGAAAGGATAAAAAGAAGAAGGTGAGGTTGCAGAGGAGGTAATGAGGCGTGAGGGACTCAATTGGATGTTGTCTTGTCTTGTTCTTGCGTTGTTTGCCTTTGCGAATGCTTGCTGCCCTTATATACCGATTACCTGCTTGCTTGGCCGATTATTTGCTTGTTCGTCTGCTTTCACTTTACACGGTACTTCATTTACTTTGGCCTGGCTTTGTAGCCGGCGCGAAAAATGGGAGATGGAGGGATTAATGAGTTACGACGTCGATGATTACTTGTATTTTTATACCTAGCACTTTTTTTTAGAAGTTTGCACCAATGAATGATAATGCCAATATATATCTATAACATTTACTTTATATTACTTGCTGTGTGTTGCGACTATTTGAATTTGGTACTCAATATTGTAATGTGTGGGAAATTAATAACTATTCTATTTTGATTCATGTCGAGCTCGATAGATTCTCTCTCTTTTACATGTCCATGGGGAGTTGCGATACCGAATCTAAACAGCTTTAAAGCCAAAGACAGAGTAGCTAAGTGAGAGTCTTCGAGATTCCAGATCCTTCTTGTTATCAAGCTGATATATTAAAGTAGCATAATCAATCACCCAATCACGCAATTGTAATAACGCATAATTTTCAAATTCTAAATGTAGATTTCAGCTCCGCTGCCGCTACTCTATGCTGCGATTCTACGATTCGCTGTGTTTATTCTTGTAGAGGTCGGTGATGCAGGGAATTCTGACTATGAATCAAGATGTTGAATACGGATGTGTAATAGAGTTACAGGTGGTGAGGATGAGGATGTTAGGTCTGTGAATTATAGTTCGTTTGGATCTGGTTATAATCTTTATCCCGGCTATTCCAACGCGGGAAGGGTGTTCAATGGTCGTCACTAAACTTTGACAATCTGGAATTTTCCATATGTAACGATCATTCAACGTCGAAATATATGTGATCTTTGAGATCATATGAATACTCTATCTGGAAGTAGGAATTAGAAGCCCTATATCATTAGAACACAGTCCGAGATATTGGAATAATGAACTCTATGGTATCCCGAAACAGGATTGCATCTCGGCATCGCTAGGAAGAATGATATTGGATGCACTGCGCGGGTGAATTATGGACTTTCAAATCAAGTGAGATTTGGTTTCAAGATTGCGATTACCGAGTTGTTTGGAAGTAAGCAAGTGAGATGGCATCTAGATGATTCATTGGTGATGAAGGTTGAGAGCGAGAATCAAAAACTACATCTACACCAGGCAGAGAAGAGATTTGTAAGTGTTGAGATATGGAGAAAAAAGTGAACAATACATCGACTTCAATATTCAGATACAATCAAATAAATTCCTCCTGTGAGATAAACTCAGATATTAAAACGAGACAAGGTAAGTCTATATACTGATATAAATTAGAATATTTTGGATACAACGGATTGTATACTCAAGCACCTACCAATACTTCTTCTACATGAATTATGAATTGCAATGTACACCTACCTTTTATAAAACAAGACGAATGGTTCGGTTGATACCCGAGTATTGTCGAATATATCACATGATAGCTTGCTGCTGGTGTTGGTTAAACATGACGCTTCTATCATGCTGGGGAGTAAAGCCAAAGAAAGACGCGGAGAACAAATGATTTTAGGTCTCTTGGGAACTCTACAGTGTGTATAGTATACAGAGTTCGTACACCTCCTAGTATTTCATAGTATTTCATAGTATTTCAGGATTGCGATGTGATGTGATGTATGTAGATAGATTTGAATGGCCGGAGTCCCTTGTTGTTGGAATTGAGTCTGAGTTTTTGAGAATATACTACTCTAATTATTGGATATGAGCTTGCTAGATGATTGAATGATAAAATTGTCACCCATAATATCACCGAGCGAATAGAAACTTTATCGCAGGCATAATCTTATACATGGGATGAAGGGAGATGATGTGATGTGGTGAGATGTGATGTGGTGAGATGGGATGGGATGGGATGGGATGGGATGGGATGGGATGGGATAGAATGAATATCAGGGATACTCGCATGTAATGCATTCAAGTCATCTCACTCGATTCTGACTATCATGCGAATGGTAGCTAATGGAAAGGAGATGCATGTATGTATTATCCGCATACAGAGAGGAACACTGACAAGTATCTCTTGCCTCTGATACAAAGTTTAACATGTGGAAATTTTCTTGCATGTCTACCCGGCGTGGAGAAACACGAACTTTCATTTACGGCAATATGGTAAAGACATGACACATGAGACGAGATAGAAAGAAAGAAACTGAGACCACAATTTCAACAGCGGGAATACCGAGTATTCCGTCAATGCCTGTCCCGCGTTGAAGAAATCAATGTTTCACTTTCCCACTTTCCGCCCCTATTGGGAGCAGATGCACCGTGTGCATTTGTGTATTTCTGATCTTCGCATGATGGCTGTGTTGATACCAAGTGTCTTATTCTCAAACATATGATGATGTATGTGCTGGTACGTATGTATAATCTCGTGTTCAAATATCTCTTGTCCTCAAGCCACAGACACATACATACGTTTCAAAGACAAGTACCTCACATTGAATATGCGCGCTTGATGAGGATAGAGTGAATATGTTTCAAATGAGCCACACATACATACATACATACATATGTAGACCGAGAAAAAACTTATTTGACTCGTGGAAAGTAAAACTTTGAGACGGTGTGATGTACTCATCATGCATGGCTAGTACAATTTGAAAGAAAGAGCCTACTTCCTTTCTGATAGACAAACTATTGGCCAAAAGGAACAATCACATGATAATATCCCATAATTCGGATCCGGGATATATCGCATTTCTATTGAGTTGATCCAAATGCATCCATCTGCTTGATTTCTGCATCTTGTTCTCAAGTCGGTTAGAGGTTGATCGATTGGCCATCCTTCAATTTGGCTTATCGGGAAATGAGACACTGTCTTGGGCTGAATTCAAACCCACTTTCCTTGAATGCTCGTTTGACATGTGAAGAAGCGCGAACGATTAGGTAAAGTGTGTGACTGTGGCGTATGATGTGTGGTGGCTGCGTAAGAAAAGATGACCGAAAGAGTAGAAGTTTGGAACTTGGGGGTGAGGGGAGTGTGGATGAAGAAGATGAGTGAAGGATGACAAGAGTTTGTGAATATTTGTGAGAGGGTAGGTTGATTCGACTGATTGATCAGTGGTGGGATGGGGAGAATCTTGGATCCGTCAAAAATCTGATACTGATATGTCCGGAGTTGTGAATATCCTAGTATCAAGAGACACCAGAATACAGATATCAAAAGATCGATGATGTTAAATACGCAATCATATGATTGGATTCCCGTTTCCTTTTCCTCCCATTGCGTCCTGATGCAAGTTCCCATAGTACTACTCTGCAAAAGTAATATCACGTGTAGAGCACTACCTGGTAACTACCAGAGCTCAAGGTCAAGCATCTTGGAAACTACTCCTACCCCATTTCACGTTTCACAATACCCCAGATTTCCGCATTGTTCTGTGCGTACGTACATACATGGCAAGAAATGCGAGTCAGTAATTCAGGAGATGAATTTCCCTATCTGGAGGATCTCCAGGTTCATGCACATCTCGAATAGATCACCAACCGCTTCTCCCTTCTCTCAAAGGGTAAAAAAGCTTAAAAGGGTAAGTATTAATGCCGTAACTCCGATCAGATATCTGAAATGCATTTATGATATTCCATCACATCACATCGCATGGCCTCACATTAACATGGCGGCATAAGTAATGAATGATGAAAGACTGATGGAGGTCAGGACTCAGAAATGCGGGGAAGAATCACAGGACTTTAGCGACCTAAAGACCCTAGTTATGTATCTGAGCAAATGGCAGCGGGCCCTTGAAGAATTTAATAACGATGTGATGGAGTTCTGTTGTGATATGTTGTGTTGCGCTTGCCCCGCATCAATATACTAGGGACGTTTAGGTTTGAATGCTATTAGTCTGTCACTGGACGGGTGGAAATGACTTGATAATCATACGAATGTCAGCATCAATACCAACGCCAATACCAACATCAACGTTAGTATCAATCTATCGGGAATAGGCGACTCCCTCGATCCAAAAAGCACAAAACTACAAAATGGGAAAACTACACAGCAAAACAATCTACTCCCATGTCCACATGCTACCAAATCTCCCCCTCCCCCCGTCAGGAAATTTTATCATCAGTGATAGTTACCCAAACCTGCCAATCCCGTAACGGTGTTCCCATCTCCGATTTTCCGATGGGATCCCACGGATTTTGATACCTTTGGCAGACTGTAACGTGGACAATTGAATGGTCCAAAATACTCAAGATACTGTAGATAGATAGGTGGTCACTAATGCGGGAAGTAGTGAAACCAGATTGCAAACGATTGGTATTTTGATGTTGATACCGCGTAGATGATACTATACATCTGTGATGGGTGCTTTGCATGCCCAGATATTTTGCGCTCCGTGCTTTGCATGCTTGGTAGAAGACCATGCAAGTTCCAAGTATGTATGAATGCTCGGTATGGTAACACAATATCGGAAGGATGAATTGATGGATGCATTAACCATACGATCAAACCTCCTTACCCTATCCAGACACCAGATATCAATGCAGCGTACACGCACAGATAATTAGGCGACCTGGAAATCTGTAACTTGATGTACGGTAGGAATGTGTGGTATGATTCTTGGCTTTTGAGTGGAAGGGAACCCATTGAGACGGAGGTGTGAAGGGGGGTGGAAATATGATGTGTCGTGTGGTATTTTTCCCTCTCCTTTTCGCCTTCGCGATTTCCTTAATTTCGTGCGAGATATTAGAGTAGCTAGTTATCATGAGCTAGTTGTACGTACGTACGAAGCACTCCATGTGTGCATGCAGGATTAGATTCGGGAAGAAGCGGGTTGGGCTTGTGTTTAGGTGTGCTGTACGTACCTATCTATGTACCTACAGTATGAGATTATGTAGTTTCGGTTTAGTATATTGATGTTGGGAAATAGGGGGAACACGTTTCCAAACGAGATACATGGGTTGATTGATTAATATTGATTTAAGATATGGAAGTACAAATTGAAGATTCCTTCATTTTGGGTACCATAGATTAGACAAAGTTTTGATGAGATAGGAACTTTAGGAAGGAATTTGCTCGTACGATGAAAAAGTGGGCAGTTGTAACAAAGTTGTAAATCTACTGTATCAAGGTAACTCCCCTTGTCAAAATTGTAAATGGAGAGGATATCTGAAATAGCTCCACCAGCTCTATCTTGCATTGATGACGAAATGATTCCACTCCGCTCCATTGGAGAAATTTCAATTAATACTTGAAGTAATATTAGACAAATTGATTTGAGGTGAAGAGGATGGATAGTTGACCAATGTCTGCGATTCTACATGTCGGCCCATCTCGATTATTGGATTCACCGAGACTCTATCAAAATCTCCCATCTAAAAGCCCCGAGTCCAATCATACCGTAGGAGGGAGTATCAGAAGGCTCTTTATATTCTTCAAGCACCTCGAAATGAACCAACTACCACCCCTCCCTTCTCCCTTCTCCTTCTATCTAATCTATCATCGAATGACACTAACAAACGATGTAGTACCGACTTGAACCGTGCTTCGTTGATCTATGAGAGATAGGATAGGGGAGGCAAGAAAGTCGTAATCAACTCGGGCCGTAAACTGATCCCTTCAACGTGAAATTACATCAACGAACAGCCGTGCAAGACTTGGCAGTTGGTTGATCAACAAGAGGACAGGGGATTTTGGGAATAAGTTTGATTCGTTGAGAATGTGAAAATGGTGAATCGTATCGAGTTTCTTGGTTTGAGTTGTTTAGTCTCTATTCATTTGACACGGGGTACGACTTTTGATGCTTCCTCGATGGTAAATGAAGGAGAAGCGACCGAGGGGAATTCTCGTTAAGCGTCGGTAGGCAAGGGAAGAATTGAGAAGTACAAAGGCACCATGGAAGAAACATTTCTACTGATTGTAAAATACAGAATACACAAAGGAAATGGTCTGACGTAGAAGATACCCCTCCACGAACAAAGATTTTTCTAGTATGAGAGCCACCCGAGGGGATCCGGAGCCTTAACGATTGGTCCTCACGCTTCTTGGAAAAAGGCTAATCATACGATGCCTCATCATCGTCATTGACACCAAAAAAGTTTTTCTTTGTTGCTTAATTATTGGCATTTCGTAGTCTCATCTCGAAAGATGGCTCGATGGTAATGAACCCATGCTCCCATGTAAATCTTTTGTAGCTCAAAGGAGTTGTTGGTGTGCCTGGCGAACCGGTGTGGTTTATATGCCTTGTGTGATGTTGTGTGCATCGCGCCAATTTGGATATTAGTCCGTAAGCACTTGAAAGGAAAGGCACAAGTATATAATAATAGTAAAAATGGAGAGTAGGAGAGTAGGGATCTGATATTGCATTCTTATAGCATGCGGAGTATTGTCCGAAAGAGCATTGGGTTGATGGAGTATTCATGAATGGTTGGTTAATTGAAGAATGGTCGCTCGGGAAATATACTTCAGAACAGTAAGAAATGAAGCATCACATACTGTACCGGTCGGTACATGTATACATTGTCAGCCCCCTCTCCGCATTGTTCAAGGGTTTAGATGATGGATTTTCATGGAGGCATGGATGAGGGAGAGGGAGAGGGAGGTATCTGAATTACCTACCGTCTTAGAAGAGCGTTGCACAGCAGCCCGATTCCTGCTTGAGCTAGCAGCTACACACACAACAAAGGATCGGGATAATTCCAAGGTTAATAAAGGGTTTTTGGATGTCTTACTGCGGCTATCAGATAAAATAATTTGTCGGCGTGTTATGTCGTTGTCGTACCATGAATGTATATTTGTTGAGATTCTTCAATACGGATGAATGGGAAAATCATGAAGCATTCAAAGTATAACGTGAGGTGAAATTAAGAAAGTTCGGTACCGTATCTCTTCTTTTCACACGTGCATCAGTCAGTTGAGGCTTGGGGAAAAGGAAAAAAGTATCATCCTCTGCGAATTTGATCATATTCTGTCTCTGCTTAAACAAATGGAGCTTTGAATACGATTTGCGAGCTGTTGCAAGCAGAAGGGGGTTAGTAGGGAAGGAAAGTAAAAAGGGACCAATTTTCTGGACTCCATTATTTCTTGCATCATGCATCATGTAGATGTTCCTTTTCTATCGATGTTGATTCGTCCTCTTGTCGTCCCGTCCACCTTCTCTTCGCCAAGTCCGCAAACGGAAAAGAAGTTTGAGATTGAGTAACTAGATAAGGTAGCAAGAGGCAAATCTGGGAGACGGGAGTGAATCGTTATCTTGATTTTGGTTACGAATAGCTTCTTTTTCAACCGTTTTTTGTTGGATCTTTTTGGGACGAGAAGGACTTCGATAATGACATGGTTGAAATCTGAATCGTTTTTGTGCCGCTCTGTAACACTTGGAATCTTTAGCCACATTAGCCACGGCTTGAGTTATTCAGCCATATTTTGGGGGGAGGGTTTACCAAGGGGGCTGGTCATCCTAGATTAAGATGATTATCTACAAAGTAGGAAGAAGATCAGCATGTTATTCGCATGGGATAAGGTTATCATTGGTGAGTTATAAGGAACTGAATCGAGAAATCCCTTGGATTTTGGTCTCTTTCGCAGCTCTTACTGGTTGAGATGTAGCTTCTAGTGGTAAAGTTCTATCATTTTGTAAGACCTCGTTAGGTGTCTGTCTAGGTGTCTGTCTATACGTGGAGGTATTATTAGATTTTCAAAGGTTATTCACAATGACATTGCAAGATGAAGGGGCATTGAATGAACTGATATGAACCGATTAATGGATGTTGACTTGCTCGCACACATTGGATGGAAGTTTAACCAATTTCCATACGCATTTTGCGTCTAAAATAACCACTTGCTTGCTAGTTATATTGTATGTAGTTTCTCATACACCGGTTCCTTAGACATCTGTCTCTGTACGGAGAGAGTACGAGCAAGTGGCAAACATTTCGAAGCAATAACCTTTGCAGTACCAACAATACCCATCCGTACTCGCGGAGAAGAGAGGAAACTGGCATTTCCTTTATCTCTAGTTACGTCTTCCTCGTTAACTCAACGAGTATTTACTTACCGAGCTTACCTCATCGGTGTCACCGTCACTGTCACTGATGCAATAAGAAGATTGCGGATATTGACCTACTCATAATCATGTCAAACAATACACAGTCACCGAGGAGAGAAGGATGGATTCACAAACAGACATCTATTGACCTCCTGGTAATAATAGCAAGAATCGCCACACGGTACGAGCCTTGAGCCTTATTAGCAGCGAGAGATCTAACTGGCAAGTTAAAGATGCAGGAAGGAGAAAAAGAAAAAGAAGATATCAGTCCGCTAGTGTCTATCGATCTAGTACTATCTAGGTGCATTTCACCCAATTATCACTCCGTGTATTTTTGGATGATTATTGCTATTCCTCTTTCTGCTCCACCCACTCCCACTCCCATTCTCATCCACCTCACGACTGCACTTCGCCCAGGATCCACCAGCACAAGAGAGGATAGAAAAGAAAAGGACGCTTGCCCTAATTGTCTATATATCTGGCGATGCTGACCGAAATAATAATTCCAGGAAAGAACAAGAACAAGAACAAGAACTTGTACGGTACGGGTACGGTACGGTACGGCAGGAAAGAAAGAAAGAAAGAAAGCACGGACAATCTGATCCATCAATGACTTGGATTCTTTTCTCCACCAGGGGAGGCACAATCTATCTATCCACCTACCCATCCATTCATCAATTCATTCATCCATCCATCATTAATCCATCTCACGCTACTTTATTAAACTTTACCTCACCAAGTTGCACTACCACCCTTACCACCCTTCCCACCCTCACCACCCTTACCACCACCCTTACCACCCTTTTTTTCTTCTGATTGACTGATTACAACCACCAAAGCTAAAGCCAAAGCTAAAATAATCAAACTCGAAGAGACAGACGTCCATTGACCCCCAGCCGAAGACGAAACGCCCATTACCACGACCACAACCACAACCACAACCACAACCAAGAAAGACCGCATACATTGACCTCATCACTGCCTCCCTCGTCACCTCACCACCTCCCAACAACGAAGGAACAACCAAACACCCTTCACTGCCTCACCAAGTCACTTACAACAGTATATGATGGCTCGTTCATAATCTTTTCCTCCAATCTCATTTTACCTGGGGCAAAGATTGCCAGAAATTTGACCATCAAAGATGTCTGCGCTCGACGTGCTTTCACAACCACCACGATCACAACCACAATTATACAACAATGGATCCAAACACAGTTCCAAGAACGTCGGGGGGGAGTACTCCATCTTCGAGTCCAGGTCTATTTAGTCCTTCCCACTTCCATCGTCACCCTGTACCTCTTTCCGACCATGGAACTCCTCATTCGAGTCCTTATTTACACCCTTTACAGATGCATAAAGTAAAAGAGTGAGTCAATCCACCCCTTGCGCAACTCACTGTCTTCAAAGATTCTTCAATTCCTCGATCTGCGAAGCTTATCGTTGGGTATTTACACCTTGTATCACCTTCGCATGTATCGAGGGGTTATCAGTACAGCCCATCAACCTACCAAGCCCCGCCACTTCGACGGGCTACTAACTCACTACGTCTTGAAACATCGACTAACTTGCTTTCCTCGGAAATAGAACTCACAAAGCACAAGTCGAACAAGATTTCATTACCGGAAGAAAACTCATAAATCAATACGAGATCATCGATGAAATTGGGAGAGGTGTACATGGAAAAGTTAAATTGGCCCGGAGCCTTGAAACTCAAGATTATGTCGCCATCAAAATCATACAAAGATTCTCAAAGAAAAGAAGACTTGGAAGAGTGACGGTTTCTCCCGAGGACAAAACTAAAAGAGAGATTGCCATTCTCAAGAAAATTCGTCACGCCAATGTTGTCGGCCTCTTAGAAGTTATCGATGACCCGGAGCTGAAGAAGATATACATGGTTCTTGAACATGTTGAATTAGGAGAAATAGTGTGGCGTCGGAAGGGGGTCCGGAAGATATCCTTATATGAACGGCGTAGGATCGAAAGAGAAATTAGGGGAGAGGATGATCAGGGAAATGATGAGGCATACTTTGAGACACTTAAACGTCGACGAGAAAGGAAAGAGATCAAGAGAGCAAAGCTTCTACAGTATCATGGAAATGGAGAATTTTGGAGTTTGGAACACGGTGATGACGACGAAAAAGAAGAAGAACGTTCCGAGTTAGGATCCTTATCGCGAGCCACCACCAAAGAATCCTTTGTATCCTTGTCGCATACCTCCCTAGTCCGGTCGGCTCCTGGATCTATGAAAAGTTCTCGAGCAACATCTAGAGCACCAACTGCAAGAAGTTCGCGTGCTCCCACTCCTTTACCGGGAGGAGGCGATGTCGACTTTGAGATAGGGCCTTTAGATAGCGATAACGAAGAGGATGCCCTCGGCTCATACATTCCACAAGCTTCAGCCATGGCTTTGGAAGGTACAATGTACGGGTCTTATGGGGAGGATCCAATGTATCGAGGGAGATCTCCTAGCATGGCGGATAGTATTATTTCTCACATGTCTTCAGTTGATGACATGACACAACATGACGCTTTCGAAGATGATTTCTCTTATGTCCCATGCTTTACTTTGGATCAAGCTAGGTCGGCTTTCAGAGACACCGTTTTAGGACTGGAGTATTTACACTACGAAGGTATTGTTCACCGAGACATCAAGCCTGCTAATCTATTATTGACAAAGGATCATCGCGTCAAGATATCTGATTTTGGTGTCTCGTATTTCGGTCGGCCTATCAGAGAAGGAGAGACAGAAGAGAACATTTCCGAAGCTGACGCAACCGACTTCGATGACGATCTAGAGTTAGCTAAGACAGTTGGAACCCCTGCCTTTTTCGCTCCCGAATTATGCTATACAGATTTAGAAATTGAACAACCAAGAATTACTGAACAAATCGATGTATGGTCTTTGGGAATTACTCTATACTGCCTAGTATATGCTCGCATTCCATTCATGGCCGAGGATGAATACCAATTATTCAAGGCTATCGCAAAGGAGGATGTCTATATACCCAGAAAACGATTAAAGGCCGTCGATCCAGGGAATCCAACCTCACACTTTAGCAGAAGGATGGGACCATGGGATGGGCCATATAGGAGTGAGGAAGATTTGTCTTACGAGGAAATTGATAATGAGTTATATGATTTGCTCAAAAGGATGTTAATCAAAGATCCTGCCGAGCGAATCAAGCTTCGAGAGGTCAAACGACATCCATGGACGATCAAAGGCATCGAGAACATCATCGGATGGCTTGACGATACAGATCCATCACGCAAGACCGCAGGACGTAGGATCGAAGTAGACAAGAGCGAATTGGAACGGGCCGTTGTACCTATTACCTTTTTAGAGCGAGCTCGGTCGACTTTCAAAAAGACTATAGGCAAGGTCACAAGTGTTATGAGAAATGATAAGGGTGAAGGGTCCCGCAAGAGAGCTACAAGCAATGCTACAAACACAAGTTCAGGTACCGAAAACCACACCCATCCTCCGCCATATACTCCTATTTTGCGCGAGATAGTTCGTCGAGCTAGTCTTCGTGGAGATGAGTACTTCTCATCGGCCGGTGATTCTCACCATGATCATCATAAAGAATCAACGGAGCACCCTTTAGCCCAAAGTCAAACGGCTAGCCCTGACTCGCTGCAATGTGATCCATTCCAACAGGAGTTCTCCCTTTCTTCCCTGGTAGGAAACACCCCCAAACGTTCTGGATCCTCTTTGGCATCATCAAATTTTGATGCGAGACCAGGTCCACCGGAACGCACTATCTCGGGGACGCCGTCGATTGCGACGGTCGTTCATAGAGGCCATTCATATTCGAGATCTGTAAATCACGCATTTTCCGGAAGTCCCACTACAGAAGAATGTCCAAGAACGCCAGGCCCCTTCACAGATCATATGGGACAAATATTTGGTGGCCATCTGTGGAATCCTAGAGGTCGAGAATCCTTGACGGAGATTGATGAAAGTGCATCGAGGCCTCGATCTGTCGATAGGAGTCTTTTTAGAGCCGAAGACAAACATGCACCCGCCATCGTTGGAATGAGTACTGCTGTTGCCCCTGGACTTTTTTAACATCCCCGTCCAACGTATTCCCCCGAGAATAGCCCGATTGACGCTTATTTCGACAGGCCACTACCCTCACCCTTGTTTTTTCAACCTCACATTTTCGATAAGTATCAGTCGGTTTCGTCAGCATCAACGCCTAATGTTATGAGTACCCAATATGCCGCATCAATCCTTGACGACAGACCTGCCACAGCTAATCGAACCCCGGAAGGGAAAACACCTGCTCCACGAACATATGGTGCGAGTACACCTGAATCATTTCAAAGAGCTCAAGAACAATTAGATCGAAGGAGGAAGATGGAAGCGGATGCAAATGCAAAGCGCCTTGAATTTCATAGTTCGAAACTCAAGTTGGAAACTGCTCCATTGAAAAAGTGTCCGCCATCACCTGACGATGATATATTCGCTCAAAAACAAGAAGAAGCTGCCAGACGTGCTCGGTCATATAGCTCAGTTACCTCGACAAGTATCATATCACCTGGTGACATGAATTTCCCGTCTGATGTTAACTCACCTGTTTCCTCAGTAGCTCTTGGTTCGAATGAACAATTCTTCCCATCGGTCCCTTCGTTACCTGCTTTAGTATCAGGCTCATCATCCGTATCTGCTGATCCAGAAGGTGATATGCTTCAAGATCCTGGTAGCTGTCCCTCACAAACCATCTACGATACCTCTGAAACAGTCACGCCACCTGTACTTTCTAAACAATCTTCTGATCCCGAAACTTCTAAAATCTCTGACGATCATGTTGTTATCCATCCCGCTGTGAATCATCCTTATGCAGACACAGATGAAGAGGGATACAATGGTGATGGTGATAATAGTATGAACGCAGACATGGATGACTCGGATAGTGACGAAGGCCTCACGATGATGAGAAAGAAGCCAAAGATGAAGCTGGCAGCAGTGGGTAGCCATGGTCGAAGAGGTACAAATGCAAGCGTTGAAAGCACGGATACTGCCAAGAAAATATCGATGGAGAGCTGATATCTTTTATCATGTTGTGTGGTAATTCTACAATCTGGGAGGGTGGGAAATAAGACTCGATGGCGCTGTGTTCTTGACTTTTTTTTCGATTGCCATTAACAGATCATCGTGAGGTTGGCTTGGGAATTGGAACGTGATCCATCACGAAGAATCAGCAAGCACTATATTTTGATCCCGGAGAACGACTGATTTTAGCTCAAGACTTGATGAGGTATGGAGCAAACAATCGAGATCTGGGCCCACAACTCGTTGCGAAATCACAATTGTTTTGTGGGAAGGACTGTAGGCTTTGATGGATTATGTTATTATGAGTTCGTGTTCTCTTGTTTTTCATTCGGGAGGTTTTCTTTTTGCTCAATGGAGCTTCAGGTTCGGAAGATCTATTAAGAGACAATGTTGTGAATGAATGGACCGATGGTTAGATGGAATCTAAACAAAGTTGTGGCTTTAGTTTTCTTATTATGCTGGCTGGTATTTTTAAGCAATGCATATGGAAAAGGATTTGATACTTTTTTGTACCTTTTATTGGAAGAGGAGTTGCGGGCGTGGAAACATTAGTGTGATTTGATGCATTTAAGGGAGTGTGGAGGGAATGTACCTTTGAAGAGAAGTGTGGATCAGATCCATTGGGATGGAACGAGAAATGGAAGATATTCGGATATCGGCAAGAGAGGAGAGGACGGTGGAATATGGAGAAGGTTGTGAATACTACTTCTTAAGCTGAGAATCTGCTTAATATATATAATCATTGACATTGGGCTGGGACAAGGGGAGAGGGAGATGCGAGGATGCGAGCAGAGTTAGTAGGACAGGATGAGGTGAGGTACCTAGAGATGAGACGAGATGAGACGAGATGAAATGATATGAATAAGATGAATATACGAGATGAGATGCCTTTTATTTGTATTTGTACAGTACTGTAGTCTAGTATACGATGTATGGATATGAAGGATTAGAAATCCTAAACTTTCTTCATTATTGTGGGAATATTATTCACTGATTGCCTTCCCATTCCAATACTTCATGGTTGGTTCCTACCCTCCATTCCAATATGAAAAGGAATCAGTGACCCTTATACTTTACTCGAGTATATTATCAATCGGCCATGCTTAACCACGGCCTTCAACGTTCCTGTCTCATCGCTTATCGATATTATAAGCTCTTTCTTAAAATCAATATAACCTTGATATTATATACTAACGATTACTCGAATAGTAATTTACTCATTAATAATCTCATTATTATCTTTAAAATACTTCTTATTATTTATAGGGTAGGAGTCAAGTTTCCACGATTTAGATACCAATAGCGGTGAGAAGCTCTAATTAGATATATTAGTTTCCTACGTAGTTTAATTCATTGACTTTCAGGAGAAGCTGTTTTGACGGAGAAGAATACACTTTAAATGTCAAGTTATATATCTTATCATGATGCTATATCTTTCAAATAAACTAGTATGTATTCTCGATCAAGAATCATTACATATTCGCTAGTCCAATAAATATGTAAGATCATTCAGAAGCCTTGCGGCCGACGACACACTGGAACGGTGTATCTACAGCAACTCCATTTGCACTTTCTCTCTCCAAGTCCTCAACAAATTTCGTTCCGATGCCGGAACCTTTCGTGTTGTAACTATCGATCTTTGCTATGAAATCTGCAGTGGCTGCCATAGAGCTCTGTGACCAAAGAGGACGAAGATGATTAGGCCAAGCATAATCAGTACGGGACACGTCTGTAAGGCCTTCTCTTTCGAAAAGAGATTTGAGATCCTCAACCCAACTAATTCAAATTAGCATCTCGGACTCGCATTTACCCACCAATCCAGGAAGTTTCTCACCCATACTGGCTGTCTGGCTTGGGTTTGTGGAAGATGTTTGCAAGTCGCTCCGATGCTGTGGTCTCTACACCCTCGCGCGTCACGACAACACTTGCTGATAGAGGAAGAGGCTCCAGCCACTGCAGGTATCCACCAGGTTCTAGATACACATGTCAAATATGAGTTGACGTATATTCCAAAACAATTTCAACTTACTGACTAGGGATAACAGTTTTTCCAGCAACGGCTTCGCGTCAGGATCATCGACAATACATAGCCAAAACCGAGCGTTGACAATGTCATACTGTCCCAGAAACTCGGCCGGGTAGTCTTTAAATCCATCGTGAACATACAGGTGTACATTCTTTGGTCGGAATCCTGGTGCGGGGTACTGGGCATCAGAGATATCAAATCCATCGATTCGTACAGTTTCGGGGAGCTTGCTGGCTAGATCGCAGGCCCAAATCCTTGATGTCAATTTCGTTAGTAGACACAACTCAAGTATTGCACAGCTTGGTTACTTGCCCAGTACCTGTACCCACATCTGCAATTCGCAAATTTGTCTGGTTGGTCGGGATACTTGGGTGCACGAGGTATTCACAGACTTCTTTGATCAAAAAGTGGTTGTAATTCAAGCTACAGGTACGTATTAGCTTCATCAAGTCGTGCGTCCCCCAATAGAAAATTTTACCGCATGGAAGATTTATAATCCCTTTTGAATATGTATTCCCGTGGCTCTGCATTCGTTGACATTTTTGTGTTGGTGTAAAAATACTCAAGAAAGTCGTTGGAGGAAGAAGAAAAAATGGAGCTGCTACAATGCTTTCCAGGAGGGAGACCTCGAATATACTCAAAAATAGATGTTAGATAAAGCCACGTACGTAATACTGAGGGGATTTGCGGCGTAGTACATGTGTATCCAGGGAAGATGTAACCCTCCACCCCCTCACGGACTAATTGTTACCGAGGATTAATTGCACACACACAGTCCGATATACTCACCTCTTTAGAGTATCGTCAGTGACACACCTAAATTCTACATCCATGAAGGAGACTATGCATTGATAATACAAATCGGACGAGGTAAATATTGGAAAAAGATCACTATAGTTTCCACCTTGCGATGAATATAAAAACTCGCTAATTAGACTTGAGTTTCACAATCTTTAATAGTTTAATCTCTTCGCCTTTCATTGCCTCCATCAGTATTTTCTGCGCGTTTCAACGCATATTATCTGCGAATTCCAAGCACTATGCTTCAGCTACTTCTGCCTATTTTGTCATTTCTGTTCTTGATTCACTTCGCTAAGGAGACACTTTCATGGACTTCAAACTTGCAAATTGCGAACAAAAGCGGGTTCCCTATTTACAAGTCTCCGCATGAGAGCCTTCTTCTATATGGATCCTGAAACTATTCTCACAGCTTTACAGAATTCATACGGCTGATGTCTGGTGGCTAGCTAGCTATTCTGAGCTTGTTCCGGCATTGAGATGTTTGCCTTCGTCATGGACAAGAGGCTGGCTTCCGTAGGCGCGCCAACCATAAATTAAGCGTATTTGGCTGATGCTGTGCTAGTATGAGCAGAGTTTTCGATGTTTGGCACATCGGATATACTCCATTCAAAGACCTCAACACTGATAAAATTATGCTCTCTTCACCGAATGGAAACATGCTCTGGACTGCCAATCCTGAATTGATCAACCAAATATCAAGCCAGGGAGCTAGATTCGTAAAGCCAGTAGATCTCTTTGGTTTCTTTGGTATATATGGACCAAATATGCAGACGGTTATAAATGATGATTGGAGATTTCATCGCAAAATGGTAGCTCCTGGTATTGGATCTCACACCAATACCAAGATGTGGCAAGCTTCATTGTTTGGGACGAGAAGTTTACTGATTTGCTGGCCCGGAAGAGTTCAATTGTTACTCTTATGAAAGATTTCATGTCGGAATTAACTCTACATTGTGTTACGCAGTCCTTCTTTGATCTAGAATTGACTTTTGAATATTTCAAAGAAGGTTCTGCTAGTAGTAAATAGTTTGAGAGGACTGGATTTGTCGAAGCTATATTCACTACTATCGACAAAATGAAAATAATAGATAACATATCAAGCAAAATTCGAGGCAGGTCCCCCTTAAACATACATACTCTCTTTTTCAAACTTCCTCTAAAGCTTACCCATGGGACTTATAGCACTATTGCCTTTTCAAACCATTTGACAAGCCGACAAAGCGTATCATGATTTGTATAGTCACATTGAAGATATGTGCAAAGAAGCGTTCATGAAGCAGAAGCAACACCCAACCACCATAAACATGACAATCATGGGTAATTTTACCGCTCATGAAACCCAGTCTCTAGGTATGCATAACTGACGATTACCTATTAGATACTTTCATCTCTGGGACTTTGCCAGATTCTGCCGAGAAAAATGGAAAAGTCATGTCGAAAGAATCCTTGATTGGCAATATGTTCTTCTTCCTCCTTTCTGGGCATGGAACTTCTAGAAATACAATGGCTTTTCTGATGCTGATCCTGGCGGTACGCCAGGATATTGTTTGTATGAGAAGGATACAGAAGACGTAGCACCCACGTATTGTAGGTCCTGTATATCTAATTGTATTCTATCTAAAGAGCTAGCTAATTGCAAGGGATAGCAGACCTTATATAAGGTCTATTAGAAAGAGCTAGTCTCTTTCGCATTCGCTTAGGGCTTTAATACAGTAGCCGTAATACAGTAGCCATTGAATTGAAGTCATTCACTTCGTTTACACACTTCAATAGCGTAGATGAGAAGAAATGAAAATGGATGAAGAGCTCGAGATCAAGTGAATCATAGAGAACGGATGTTTGCAAAGTGTTGATTGAAAAGAGCTGGCCATCTTGAACGGCCTCGAGAGTAGTACGGGAGAGGAGGGAGGATGGCAATGAACTTGAAACCCGAGACACATGTGAGTGAGCAATAGGAGATGCCCCACGGGCTTGCAACTAATGGAATAACTTCTGATCCATCGACGGAGTAGCAAGATCATGAGCTTCATGCATGGGGACGTCAAGTCGAAATACTCAGTGGAGAATATGCGCCCTTAGAATAGCACTCCAAAGGACCCTAAGATAATGAACAAACAAAACATTAATGATCACTGAATGTAGAAGGATATGATTCACATCTGTGCCTCAAAGCTTAGTAGGTAAAGTGACTTAGTTACTCATACTCATATGGTAACCCCACGACCGCGACTGACTCTCAGCCCACACTGGTGGGTCCAACTTATCCTCTCTTGATATTTCCAAATGTCAGCTTCCGCTTTCATCAAATAACAAGGTGGTGTGGTGTAATGGTAGCACGTGGTGTTGTGGTTTCTCCTCTAAGGGTCTTCACGAAGATGAGCTGTTACAAGCTCCAATTCCCCGCTTCAATCTGGGTTCGATTCCCAGCACCGCCATTGATTCATGTTTTGCTCTTTTTGTTCTTTTTTGAGGTCGTTGCGATGTTTTTTTTGTGGTTGTGGTGAAGATTTTGGAAAGAATAATTTTGGTCACGTGGAGTTTTTTTTTTCTTTTTCTTTTTGGGTGGGGTGCAAAATTTTGGTGGGGTTAGAAATAATTGTTAGGTAATGATGAGAAAAGGATCATCCACTAGACTTGGTACTAATGAGAAAAGGGCAGAAAACTAGAATATGGAACACGGAATAGAGAGCGAGAATTGGCCCAGTCCATGAACTACAAATAAACTTTCAATGGTGATGATTGGAGTCGAATATTCCAGTAATGGTACACTCGTTACTCACTGATCCACGTAGCTTACCGTCTTTTTAACAAAACTAGACAAAGAGCTTTGGATATGTAGAAGCTCAAAAACATTCATCATGTATTCCACACCACTTTCACCAAGCATGTGAATACGTACTCGAATAGACGCGTTGACTTTGACAGCTTGTCCCGAACCGAAATCCGTGAACTTCGAGTCAGTCATCATTCGTGTCCCTCTATACTTGTTGTCGGTCCAATTTGATCAGGTATCGATTGTCATTTATGACTATCAACGGGCCGAAAGATCAGTGAGCTCTGAGGAAGAATGAAAGATGCAAGACAAAAAATTCAAAGACAGCATCAGTGGTGGGGCTGGCCAAGTATATCTCCACCAACTAAATGGAGCTTGAGCTTAAGCTTGGGCTAGGGCTACGACTCTGGGAGGCCCAGAAAATTGTGCTACCCATATTATGACATAACCCTAAGACATTTAGGTATTCCCAGATTGTTCATTGATTGAATCTTGGATGAAGGTGCAGCTGTTATGATGTATGATCTAAAAGGTCAGATCAATTCATGAACAGAGAGGAGGTCAAATTCCAGAACTAGAAGTGACGCAAGACTGGCGGAGAGACAGAGAATGCACTCGACTGATTTTTTTTGCTCGAGCTCAGTTGCGCTGGCAAAATAAAAAAGTATTTGCGTTGTCTCCACTGCCCACCATGATTGAAATTTTCGCGACCGAGCAACTGTAAAACATTGACATGCGAACGATATGGAAATTTGAAATGCCACATCACTTTGCGCTCTATTGAGCTCCATTGAGCTCCATCAATCGCTCTGAAGTTTGAACAATGAATGGGCGGTGTATGGAAATACCAAAGTAAGAATCTAGTAGTCAGGCTCTGATGCGGATCAGACTTGTTTAGGGTTCAATTGTGCTAATATCGAAACGGCAGAAACTGCTGTAGGACAATAACTTTGCGCTTGAAAAGTTTCGAGTACAGATACAGACAAAATGAAGTAGTAGGATATTCTGTTTGGTGGGACCGCAGCATCGATCCTATTTTGGCGGCGGGGTCATGATATTGTGATATTGTATTGTGATATTGTGATACTCTGAAATAAATTTGTATCGCCGCCCTACTCCGTACATGGATATGAAGATCACGTTCGGACTATCACCCGAGCTGAGATGTCTCGGGGACCCTTCCCTTCGGTTCCTTGCCGCAACGTTATCGTTATCTGGAGGTGGACGGATAAATGGATCTTGGATAGATGTCAGTTCATTCGATCCCATGAGGCTGTACCCTTTCTTTAGAAGGGGTGTTTAATATCGTGGGAAGATGATTGGAAACTGGAGGGGCAGGAAAAAAGCTTGTAGCTTTCAAAAATCAACACTCCGGATTGAAATTTAAGAGAATGGAGAGGTAAAAGCCGATAGGAAAAATATCATGAGCTGATGATCCTTGTCCACCTGAAGGATTGGCTCTAGATCGATGGTTCGTTCAATTACCGAAGGAAGTGAAATTAAGTTTTTTAAAGTTTTACCAGCCACAGAAATGAATAGTGGTGGAAGAGAAGATGGATGGATGGTCGACCGATGAAAGTATTTACCTAGGCATGGATTCAAATGGAATTTTCAAGTGTCAAGTATTAAGTATTCAATAGCGTGAAAACCTTGTGATATCGGCTAGCTAGGTAGTAGGTAGTAGACGGTTTCCGTGCTTCGAGCCATGAAGTGTTGACTAGGAAGGTAATAGGTAATACAGGTCATGAGAGAGGTCCAAGAGGTTTGCGTGATACAATTAGTTGATTTGGAGGAAATGAAGGAGGATGAGAGGAAATGAAGTCAATACCTAGCCCAGGTAATGAGGACTGGATTTCACAACACAAATACTATCCTTGGTGTTCCCTTGTAATCCCACATTCTCGATTTCATCGCCGAATATTTCCAATTAGATTTCACCTACATGAACAAACCTCCTAGAAGCTCCCATCGATATAGACATTTTCATCAACATTCACAATGAACATCAATATCAAATATTCTCCTCTCGAGTCCCTTCAGCTCAACATGGACAAGCGAACCACTTATTAATTCAATGGACCAGGATTTATCCTTGATTTCGTGGGGAACTTGTATCCTTTTCGGTTGTCAAAGCCGGTGTATTGGCCCAGAAGTATTGAGTCGCCGTGACCTTCCTTTCCTTGATTTAGTGGTGTCTTGAGTCTCGACTTTGTTGTAATAAGAGATAAGAAGTGCAGATCATCCCCGGTTGGAATCCCAGCCTCTCGGTGGACCCTGAAATAAGATTCGACCTGGGAAGGGAAGCTTGGATATTAATGAAAAGATGGCAATTTTGGAAGGAAGATCTTACTTTCGATATGAGATAAACGTCACGACTCACGGGATTATGGGGAGAGAAGTGTTCAAAAACAAAGCCAACACGGTTGATTTGTTTGTGAACCCGAAATGAACCCTATTGACAAATTCGTGGAAGAAGAGAAGGGAAATGGACAGAGTATTACCAAGTAAAAGAAACATATTCCCACTTTTCTTTGCCAGCGAAGCATGAAAACCACTGTTAGGAAACTTGGTTTTGGACGATGGTTACTAGGTAAATCGGCACAATGATTTACACTCTTCTTTGTCCAGCGTACGTATATCGACGGAAAAGAGCAGCATCTGTGTAACAAGGACTTGTAAGGGAATTTGGTTAAGGTGTACGCGGGTGATCGAAAAAGTATGAAATTAAACATGGAAGATCTGGGGGTAGCATGCAAAGTCACCCGTATTATGGCATGGCATCCATAGCATGAGAAACACTTGATTGTCCATGCAGTACCACCATATCACCAATATCATTGATACCAGCCACACAGTCCGTGATGTCAGAAAGAACTGAATGGACTTACGTGCATTGCCCTTGACCTTTAAAAACCAACCTTGGATTTTTTTTCCCTCCTCTTCCTTGTCAATAAATGCGGAGAAATTTATCAACGATTTCTTGGAATTTGACATGTACCCATTGCTCATGCATCAGCATCAGTATCTGCAAGCGAGTGAAAGTTGGACAACATCTCTTCCACAATGCCGTCGTGGTGTGTGTACAAGGAAAATCATCTTTCCAGCCATCTTATAGAATTCGTGGCTGGTATCCTCCACTTCTGCTGATACTACTGGCTCTCGACAGTGAATGAAGTAAAGATGCATTAACTAGCACAATCAAAACGGCAACGTACATTTGAGAGTTCACAAATCGGTGAGAGTTTCCAAGCTTTGGAGGAAAAGACATGGCCAGCGTGGACGGACTTGTTGGCAAAATGACCCTCACAAAGTATAATTTTTACTGACATCGGAATATCCAGACGAAACGGCATGCTGAGGTGCACGGAATGTTCCCAAAAGGGCAATAGATCTGGGCGTTTGAATTTGAATTTGGATTTATTAATATTGAATCATCATTACGAGCATGCTTGGGATGAAATGATTGAAATGATTGAAATGATTGAAATGAGTGCAATAAGATGATGGTTATACAACTCCAATTGGTAATGACCTTTTGATATATGCAAACCGTCCACGATGGATCTTGTCAAAGCGAATGGTAGGTACGGAGCAGTGAGCAGTGAGCAGGGCAGTGAGCAGGGCAGTGAGCAGGGCAGTGAGCAGTGCAGTGAGCAAAGCACATTGCCTTTTATCCACAAGATGCTAACGACAGATGGCTTATTAGATTTGCCTCATTAACCCGATTGTGAATTAGTCCATTGGTTGGTGGATAGAGCTAAAATCACACCCAGCCGTGCCAGCTTCTACGTGCTAGCAGACTGATGGCAAATTGGGTATCTTACCTTAGCTTCATTTTCATGTTCATTTTCATGTTCGTTCCCATGTTCGTTCCCATGTTCATTTCCATGGATCTGGCTGTCGCTTTCGTCACTCTTTCCCATCTAAGCCATTTTTTGGACCCAAGCAGGAAAGAGAGAAAGAAAGAAAGAAAGAAAGAAGAAAAAAAAAATCAAGCTTCACTCACCCATGATGGTCAAGGCTCAATATTCACTCTGACTTCACTCCTGTTTTTATGGTCCTTCCCCGTTTGTTAAAATTTATAATAAGCTTCACTTCCACCCCAAACTTACTTTCCACCCAGTTCACTTTCTACACACAAAGAGAAAACCTTCCTCCATCTTCCTCTCCACTTTCGGCCCATACTAGCAAAGATAAATAACTTCTAATCACCACCCCAAACGCTCAACTCTTTTCGAAAGACCAACCGCTCTCTTCAATCTCAACATTCATAATCCAAGTTACCATCTACGAAGTATACTTCCCCACAACAAAATAATCAATATGAAGTCCTCAGTCATCCTCGCCATCAGCGCTTTCGCAGCCGCTTCAGTTGCTCAAACCCTCGCTGAGCTTCCAGCATGTGGTGTAAGTATTTCATTCCATTTACCATATGTCGGTGTCGTCGCCATCGAGTTGCATGCAACCTGTGCAACTTGATTGCGACTTATCTTCTCTTCCACATTCAATGGCTAATCTTGTTTCTTCTACAGCAAACCTGCATCAGCAACATGCTTGCTAAATCTCAAGAACTTGGATGCTCTGCCCCTGATGCCGCCTGTCTTTGCACCAAGCCAGACTTTGGCTATGGTATCCGTGATTGCTCCAATGCCGCATGTGGTGCCGAAGCTGCTGCTTCTGTCATCTCTTACGGCCAAAGCTACTGCGCAGGTATGATATTCATGATTTCAAATTTCACTTTGATCTTATCCTAACACTCAATAGCTGTCTCTACTGGTTCTGCCTCGTCATCCACCTTGGCTACTTCCACCGCCTCTGCTTCTGGAAGTGGTTCAGCTGAGTCTTCTACTGAGTCTTCTGTAAGTTTTATTCATTCATTATTTCTCTCTATGGCATGACGTCAATTTCTATTTGTGGGGTTTCTGGTGGTTACTGCCCGATACTTCCAACGACAAAGAAAATTGCGCATTCATGTATAGATTGATTTCAACAATGGCATTGTTGTCAAGTGAATTTGGATAGTCACTAACAAAATTCAATAGGCTGCTGCCAGCTCTTCCGCTATCACCACCTCTGCTCTCCTTGCAACCGTTACCTCTGGATCTGAGACCATCACAACCACCATTGGTTCTACTACCATCTACGGTGCCGGCGGTATTGCTGTTATATCCTCTACCCCAATCTCTACCGAAGCCGTTGTCTCCACCATTACCAGTGATGATTCTACCTTCGAGTCTACTATTGGATCTTCCACCATCTACAGCACTCCAAGTCCAACTGACAGCGGTGTATCATCTGCCATCACCACCTCTGCCATCGTCTCCACCGTCACCAGCGATTCCTCTACTTTTGAGACCACTGTAGGATCCACCACCATCTCTGGTATTGGAGCTGTTGCCAGCGTTTCTTCCGAGGCTGCTTCCTCCGCTTCTGCTATCTCTTCCAGTGCAGGATCTGCTATCTCTTCCATCGAATCTTCTGCTTCATCTGCCGCCTCTAGCTTGGCTTCAGCTGCTTCCAGCTTGGCTTCATCTGCTACCAGCAGAGCCTCTTCCGCCACCTCTGCTGCTGGTAGTGCTGCAGCATCCTCAACCTCATCCGCCATGGGTTCCCTCCCAACTGGCGCTACTGGTTTGATGGCCGCTGCTGGTCTCGCTGCTCTTCTTTTGTAAACAACTTCATGAGGTCCATTTCCCTGTCTTTTTGATATGGCAATGCTTCTGAAGGTGAATATAATGGAATTTGAGTGTAGTTGGACTCAACGATACCCTTCTCTTTTCAATTCTTGATCATACTATTTTACAATTTCTTTCTTTAACTTTTGACGACTTTCACGATGGATGGTATGGGGGCATTTAATGATAGGTATGGATGGGATTTCTGGTCATACATATCATATGCGGCTATGCACATGACGCCATAGACATGGTAATAACAATTGGGGGTAATCCGCGGATGTTAATGGAAATTTAAGGGGGGGGATAAATGAAAACATGGCATGGTATGGATGGGCATGTGGTTGCATGGATGAACAGGGAAATAGTACTCATTCTGCTTTGAAGCATGATTGATGATGCGAATCATGAACTGTAATAAATAGTACAAAATGATGGTTAATACTATTAAAAGTTTTCATTTGATAACTTTTTGTGATGTGATGAAACAACTTTCATATAGTGATGAGGATAAATGAATCGACAAATTGACGAGCCATTTTTATGTTTTTTTGTGCTACTCCTTTAGATGACTTTACTGACAACCGAATTGAGTCACCCCGATTATCTACGTAATATCCATCCATCCATCTAATCATTCATACACACACACATACGTGATACATTACAAGTCCATCTGTTGAAGTGTAATCAATTCGCGTTCGCGTTCGTGTTCCCACTTAGCTTAGCTTAGCTTGGATTGATTTGAATAGATCGAATAGATTGAAATTTATATATTTATTTATTGGATATGAAAGAAGCGGAACCCGGCAGTGAAAGGAGGGAGGGTGAAAGAGAGAGAGAAAGAGAGAGAGAAAGAGAGAGAGAAAGAGAGAGAGAAAGAGAGAGAGAAAGAGAGA